>JAODAL010021319.1:0-67348 GCA_025379985.1 Phyllomedusa bahiana | reverse complement strand
TGCCCGGGGGTTTCTGGGGGGGGGGTCTTTTTTCCAAGGATTTATTCTGATGCCAGATTGGAGTCAGGATGGATTTTTTCGCTTAAAATGAGGACATTTGGCTTCTACCTCATGGGGTTTTGTTCCTTCCTCTGGATCAACACTACAGCACAATAGGCTGAACTGGATGGACGACTGTCTTTTTGCAGCCTTACAAGCTATTTAACTATAACTTCATAGGAAGAAATTTATGAAAGGTTTTGCATCAGTTTTCTGGGTTAACAAAAGCTGCACATTTTGTTACGCTTTTGTTCTGCTCAAACATTGTCCACTTTTTTGTGTGCTGCTCGGAGAGCAAAGTGTCGGGGACATGTTATCTCGCAGCCTATAACATTAAGGTTTGACGGCCGGTATTTGTCCTGTTTTGCGCCCGTCCCCACGGCCGCGGGGGGGAGGCGGGGGGGGTGACGTCTTTTCACCGAGATGAGCGGAGAAGAGCCCTCCCCCCTCCAATTGAGAAGCACAGATTCCGTCCGAAAATCAGACGGCAGATGGTGCTTACTCAATGTTTTGCCGACGGAAAACCCGTGCAGTGGGGACTGCTGCACAGGTTTTCCATAGAGCACAATTGTGCTCATTTTCGGCCGGTTTTTCAGACGGTCTGTAAAACCGCAAACCGTCTGAAAAACCGTCTGAAAACCCGTACCGTGGGGACATGCCCTTACTATGACTTATGCCAGAAATTGGAGAAAATTGTAGCACAATTCAGTTTGTGGCCACAGGAGCAGCTCATGTATTTGGAGACGTGCAGCTCTTAATAAGTTTGTTGCCTCTGACTTCAGGGGACTTCTGTTTTCAGCTGTGTACCAGGAGCTTCTACAGCTGGATATCTTGTCATACAGTGATACAAGCACCATGGCTACATTCTGTGATGGCTTCAACAGAGTAATCCAACAAAGCTCTTATACCTTAATCAGCAGTAAGTCACCATATGAACTATCTCCAAAGCTCTTTTACATCCCAATACAATTAGTGGTAGACTTCTTTAACTAATACTTCTCATATTTATTTATCAAAGTCAGTGATAAATACTGCACTCATGTGCAGTCCCTAGTAAATCAGAATCAGAGAGAACACAGCTGTACTGTGCAGTCCCATGTAAAACTATTTTGTGACACAGATCTGCCGTTCCACGTAAATCACTTTTGGGCCTCATGTGCAGTCACACATAAATCAGAAACAGAGAGAACACAGCAGTCCCATGTAAGATGTGCAGTCCCACGCAAATTACTTACAGAGAGAACACAGCTGTACTGTGCAGTCTCACATAAACCATTTTGGCAACACAGATATGCAGTCTGAAATAAATCACTTTTGTGCGTCATGTGCAGTCCTATGTAAATCAGAAACAGAGAGAAAACAGCTGTATACAGCAGTACCAGGTAAGATGTGCAGTCCCACACAAATTACAGACAGAGTGAACACAGCTGTACTGTGCAGTCCCACATAAAACAAGTTTGTGACACAAATCTTCAGTCCCACCTAAATCTCATGTGCAGTTCCACGTAAATCAGAAACAGAGAACACAGCAGTCCCATATAAGATGTGCAGTTCCACGCAAATTACATAAAGAGGGAACACAGCTGTACTGTGCAGTTCCACATAAAACAGTTTAGCGACACAGATATGCAGTCCCACGTAAAACAATTTTACGACACATGTGTGCAGTCCCATGTAAATCACTTTTGTGCCTCATGTGAGGTGCTGAGTAGATCAGAAACAGAGATAACACAGCTGTACACAACAGTCCCATGTAAGATATGCATTCCCATGCAAATTACATTCAGAGAGAACACAGCTGTACACAGTAGTCCCATGTAAAACAATTTTGCATCACAAAACTGCAGTCCCACGTAAATATCAAGTGCAGGATCACGTAAATAAAAAAACAGGGCATAGCAGTCCCATGTAAGATGTACAGTCCCATGCAAATTACATACAGAGAAAGAACAGATATGTACTGTGCATTACCACGTAAAACAATTTTGACACAGATGTGCAGTCCCACATAAAACAATTTTGCGACAAAGATGTACAGTCCCACATAAATCATTTTTGTGTCTCATGTGCAGTCCCATGTAAAGTAGATACAGAGAGAACACAGCTGTACATAGGAGTACATGTAAGATGCAGGGGCGTCGCTAGGCAGTTTTATTCGGGGCTCGGGCCCCATATAAAACCCCCTGTGCCCCGAACCTCCCGGGCTTCAGGTCGCTGCCGTGGGCTTGGAGCACCGACTGGCCCTTCAGCTGCATGTGCGTCCGCAGGACGCACATGCAGCTGCGGGCTTCTGCGGAGCAGAGAGAGAGCGCTCCCTGCCCCGCAGACAGTGTTGGACTGGCCCCTGGTCCGACACTGCGAGGCCGCCAGTTCCTTATAGCGCTGAGGACCCGTCGCGGCCCCGTGCACTCAGCTGGCATCGACGTGATGTAATGACCTCATCACACCGCTGCCTGTCCTCGGGCGCACAGCTGGTCATAGGCTGTGCGCCCGAGGAGCTGCCGGAGGAGCGCGGGCTGAAGAGGACGGAGCGCGCTCGCCGGGGGAGTTAAGGTGAGTATTAATGTTGTTATTTTTAATAGCGATTACCTGCCTGAGCCCCTGTATACTGCCTGAGCCCCTATATACCTGCCTGAGCCCTTATATACTGCCTGAGCCCCTGTATAACTGCCTGAGCCCCTGTATATCTAACTGTGCCCCTATTTACTGCTTGAGCCCCTATATACTGCCTGTGCCCCTATATACCTGCCTGAGCCCCAATATACTGTCTGTGCCCCCATATACTGCCTGGGCCCCTATATACCTGCCTGGGCCCCTATATACTTCCTGTGCCCCTGTATACCTGCCTGAGCCCCTGATATACTCCTTAGCCCTGTATACCTGCCGTGGCCCCTATATACTTCCGTGCCCCCTATATACTGCCTGAGCCCCTGTATATCTACCTTGTGCCCCTATTACTGCTTGGCCCCTATATACTGCCTGTGCCCCTATATACCTGCCTGTGCCCCCATATACTGTCTGTGCCCCCATATACTGCCTGGGCCCCTATATACCTGCCTGGGCCCCTATATACTTCCTGTGCCCCTGTATACCTGCCTGAGCCCCTGTATACTTCCTGTGCCCCCTATATACTGCCTGTGCCCCCCTATATACTTGCCTGTGCCCCCTATATACTGCCGAGTCCCTCATATACAGCCAGTCCCCCTTATATACCTGCCTGTGTGCCCTTTCTATATACCTGCCTATGACCTTATATACCTCCTCTGGGACCCTATATACCTGACCTGATGCCCTATATACCAGCCTATATACCTGTTTTGGGGCCCCAAAATTTATCTGCCAAAGTGACCCTATATCAAAACCCCCTTTGGGGATTGCCCCTATAATTATTACCTCCTTGGATGCCCCATTCAATTAAATTGCAGAGATAACCCTATATAAAATTTACCCCCAAAAGGTAACCCTAATCTATAACCTCCCGAAGTAACCCTTATTATATACCTCCTTATGACCCAATCTTTTTAAACCTACCTAACGGGGGGACAAAATTTATTTAAAATTAAGGGTTGCGGAAAATGTGGGGATTCTAAGATATTTGTGTCCAAATCTGCAGGGACGAGTATTGGCCGGGAGAACTCAGCATGAAGGTGTGAACCGGATGGAGAAGAAAAGGGAAAGTGAACGACGCTGATCAGAAATGATGCCTCCGGTGAGTCACTAAATGTAACTGCAGTGTAATCACTTATATATACCATCAACTGCCAGAGAGCGCCTCCATCAACTGTCCCAGCCAGAGAGCGCCTCCATCAAGTGTCCCAGCCAGAGAGCGCCTCCATCAACTGTCCCAGCCTGAGAGCGCCTCCATCACCTGTCCCAGCCAGTGAGCGTCTCCATCAACTGTCCCAGCCTGAGAGCGCCTCCATCAACTGTCCCAGCCAGAGAGCGCCTCCATCAACTGTCCCAGCCAGAGAGCACCTCCATCAACTGTCCCAGCCTGAGAGCGCCTCCATCACCTGTCCCAGCCAGAGAGCGCCTCCATCAACTGTCCCAGCCAGTGAGCGCCTCCATCAACTGTCCCAGCCTGAGAGCGCCTCCATCACCTGTCCCAGCCAGAGAGCGCCTCCACTCACACTTCGCCACCATCCCAGTAGTACCTCCATCATCGTCCCAGCCAGAGTCCCTCCATCAACTGTCCCAGCCAGAGAGTGCCTCCATCAACTGTCCCAGCCAGAGAGGGCCTCCATCAACTGTCCCAGCCAGAGAGGGCCTCCATCAACTGTCCCAGCCAAGAGGCCTCCATCAATGTCCCAGCCAGAGTGGGGCTCCACCAACTGTCCCAGCCAGAGTGCGCCTACATCATTAAACTGTCACAGCCATGAGAGTGCCTCCGATAGAACGTGTCCCGGCCTGAGGAGTGTCCACGTATGACCTCTGTCCGGCCAGTGTGTGCCCTCCATCGACTGTCCCGGCCAGAGGAGTGCTCATCTAAATGTCCCAGCCAGAGAGTGCCCTCCAGTACCAGACAGTGGAGTGCCTCCATCAACGTCGCTGCCGAGAGTGCCTCAATCTACTGTCCAGCAAGAGATGCCATCCATCAATCACTGTCACAGCCTAGAGATTGCCTCCTTCAAATAACTGTCCACTAGACAGAGATGTGCCTCCATCAAACTGTCCCAAGCCAGAATTGTAGTGCGCCTCCGATCTAAACTGTCCCAGCACACGTGAGCGCGCCTCCATCAACTTCCCAGCCTATGAGGTGCGCATCCATCTCACTGTCACAATGACCTGCGAGGCACTCCATTCACCTGTCCCAGCCAGATCGGTTTACCTCCATTCATCTGTACCAGGACAGAGTAACTCAATCATAACTGTCCCAGCCAGAGTGTGCCTCCATCAACTGTAACCCCGCCTGAGATGTGCTCCATCAACTGTCCCCAGCCAGGTGAGGGCCTCCTTATATACTGTCCCAGCCAGAGAGGGCCCTCACAAAAACTGTCCAAGCCAGAGAGCGCCTCCATCAAACTGGTCCTCAGCCTGAGAGTGCTCCTCGGTCGGACTGTCCGGCCAGAGAGCTGCACCCATTACTATTGGATCCTTGGCTAACGAAAATAAAGAAAAAAACTTGATTTTAGGGATTTAATATTTTTTTTTCGTTAGCCACATATTCGGATTCCTTTTAGTATAATCATCGTGTCACTTGTTAGTGTTATTCATGGGATTTCGGCCATTTACAGTTTGTTTCAGTTTGCATCTACAAAATCCCATAGGCTAGCGTCAGCTCGCTCTCCCATTGGTGTCCTATAATTACGGAGCTCTTTGTAATTAGCCAACTCACAGATGCGCGCTCAGGAATTTTTTTCCCATAGAAATCTATGTGAAAGTGCTAGCGCTCTGATTGGGCTGAGCTCGACGAGCCCACGCTGCTTCAACCAATCAGCTTTACGTTTCTGCCTTTT
Source organism: Phyllomedusa bahiana (assembly GCA_025379985.1). Classification (NCBI taxonomy): domain Eukaryota; kingdom Metazoa; phylum Chordata; class Amphibia; order Anura; family Hylidae; genus Phyllomedusa; species Phyllomedusa bahiana. The sequence continues at coordinate 61,853 of JAODAL010021319.1, read as the reverse complement.
TACTGTATTTTGACTGTCCGTCTTTGAATATGATTGGTCCAATTTTTCTCCATAGGCTTGATGGGGCTTTGTCGCTCCTATTCTGATTGGTCAATTCTCCTCCATAGGATAGAATGCCCGGACTTTGTCGTCCTATTCTGATTGGCTGGTTTATGCCGACCATTGAAATAGCTTAAACAATTTGAATTACTGGATTTTCCCGGCAATGCTCTCTATGGCAATTCCCTAGTGTCAGCGCAAGGTCTCGGCGACAAACGTGTTGTTCGGGTTTTTCAATGCTTTATTTTTATACAATTTGTTCTGCTCTTTACTCTGATCTATGTACTTACACTTTATAAAAATATTTTTTTTTTCATTAATACATTCTTGACGCACGGCGCTGAGCGCCGTAGGTTTCAGTGAGCCCATATCATCCATAGACTATAATGAAGGGAGAAGTAGCTCGCGCATCTGATTGGCTGGGTTAGCACAAGCTACCCGCTTAGCTCTGCCAATCAGCTCTTTTCTGTCTTTTTTACTGTATTATTGAATTATCCCGGCCGTGGATTCTGATAGGTCAATACTCCTTCCATAGGTTAGATTGAGGACTTTGTAGCTTCCTATTCTGATTGGTCTAAACTTCATCCATAGGCTAGAAGGGAAATTGTCGATACCGATCTGTTTGGGCCGCAGATAGGGAGAGCACCCCGCTTGAGCCAGCCATTTCAGCTCTTTGCAGCCTTTTTAACTGTATTTTGTACGGTCCCGCAGTGGATTCTGATTGGTTTCTCCTAACTCTCCTCCATAGGCTTGAATGGGGCTTTGTCGCTCCTATTCTGATTGTTAAAACTTCTCAATAGGCTTGGAAATGGGACTTTGTCGCTCCTATTCTGATTGGCTGGTTCTTTGCAGACCAAGAGTCCTAGGTTTCTGGAATTTGAATTACTGTATTTCAGGACAATTTCCAATATCAGTATTTCTTGTTATTGTGCCGTTCTAGAGTTTGGGTAAATGTTTTTTTTTTTTATTTGGGCGTATTTTGTAAAAATTAAGCTATTTTCTTGACACTGTTTTCCGCCTTTATATAGGCGATTTTTTTCGGGAAATCTTTCTCCTGCTGCAACTGAGCAGAGCGCGAGACTTCTGTCGCGATCTTCGATCCGCTTCCTCGCTTGTTTCGTTCCTGCTTCTCTTCGCCGCAGCCGGAAGGATTTTGACCAAAAAAAAAACCAGGTCGGCTTGGTCGGAGCTGCCGAGCGCCCGCGATTGGCGAGCACCGATGGTACATGCCTCTGGGACCCTATTAGTGGGATCGCGCGTACCCGCCCCGGAAGCCATTCACGACGACCACACGCGCCCACTGCCCGCCCACTGCCGCCCTTCACTGCGGGGCCTACAGCGAAAGTGCCGTAAGCTGCGTCCGACAGCGGGATTCGGGCTGGGAGGAGCTGTGTACGACAAGAAAGAAACAGGCGTTAAAAGCCCACTTCATACATGTCGCCTTTTCTCGTTATTCCCAAAACTCCCTCGCTGGACAAATGAAACTCTACATCTCCCCCTGCTTTTACCCATCACACCTGTCTGCCGCCACAACCTTGTCCTTAATGTTAATTGCCATCCGCACCAATCAAACCATGACACAAATCTACAAGTCTATCCTACTGCACCTATTCACCCTCTCACTGCTCACCTTCTGGTTTCCGGGACATATCCACCAAACCCATGGGCCCCCACCCCAGAACATTCCCACCATAGTATCTGCCTACCGAACAGACTCACCATAATAATTCAGTAATCCCTTACAACCACGATACACATCCCTCTGACCGTGCCCCGCCCCATCCCTCTCTTGGAGCTCTCCTGGTATGCGCTGTCTGTATGTAATATAGCTTATCATACATTAATGACTTGTTCCATCATCACGCAACTTACTTCTGACTTGGTCTGTCTGAAAACCTGGCTGACAATCAATCTGACACAGTATCCCCTGACGCACTCTCTTTTAGACGGCCTTCCCACTTACCCACACTCCTCGCCCCTTTGGTTATCAAGCATGGTGGTCGGGTGTCGGCCTTATCCTGTCTGACACCTGCTCCTTTTGTCCACCCGCTCCCCTCTGCCTTCCCTCCACACTCTTCTCCTATTGAAGTGCACTCTGGCGTCCGATTCTACGCCCTTCCGTACATCACCAAGTGCTGTGTCTAGACCTCCAGGCCCATGCCACTGCTTTCTTGACACTATGCTTACTGGGCATCTCCTCTTTATTTCCTCCGATCATCACCCACTCATCACTCATTGGGAGACTTCTACATCCCTTCGACACACCCCCACTTGCTTCCACACAAACTCCTTTCCTCTGCTCCTCCTTTCGACTATCCCAGTGGACTCCTCAGGAGCCACACAAAAGATGGTAACACACTGGACCTCATTCTTCCAACCCGCCTCTGCCCCCTTACTTGACATCCTAAACTCTCCACAACCCTTATATCTGACCAAAACCTGCTTACCTTAACAAATATCTCCTACCACCTGCTCTCTGTCTCATAATCCATTACGGACCCGCACGGAATCCACAAATCATCAACCCTCACCTCTCTCTGAATCTCTTGCACCTCTTTCCACTATCTCTCATTTAATGACCAGAGCAGCCACACATTTCTTCAACCATACAATAATCACCGCCTTGTCTCAGTCGCTCTCTCACACAAAACAGAAACCCGCAAAAATCTAACAGACATACACTGGAAACAGCAGACTCTACACACAGCTGAGGCGAGCTGCCAGACATTTGCTGACGACGCCTGAAGAAAACATCAATCCATTGATGACTTTGACCTTATATACAATAAACCTCACTGCAGGACAATTAAGTCCGCACACTCGCCTCAAGACAATATATGAACTAATTTACACTCTTCATATCCTCCCTGTCCCACAACCCCTCGACAAATGATTCATAACCGGCCTACTCTCTTCTACGTTCAACTACCATATACACCTCCTCCCCTTCCCTCCTTTTAGACTGATGACTTTGCCATTCTCTTCACTCACTGAAGATCAACCTCATCTGTAGGAAAGCTTCAGCCCGCTCAGTCACCACCACCCTCCCTACTTGCAACAATGCTACTTCACCTTAGAACTTGGCTTCCAACACGGTCACTCATGACAAGCTCTCTCCTTACTGTCTCCAAATCACAAACCTCACTTCCTGTAGTCTAGACCCACTGACACCTCTCACCACCTATTCACCTGACCTCAGTGCTTCTATCATTCCCAGACCCTCTACCATCTATTCAACCTATCTCTCAACCTCTGGCATCTTCCCTTCCGCCTTTATAACATGCTTACTTATCAATCCAATCTATAAAAAAACAACCATTGGACCCTCTTCTCTGTCCAACTATAGACCCATATCACTGCTCCCTTTTGCTTCCAAACTCTGAGCTAGCACGCGTTCTATACTTCTATAACTGTCCTCCCACCTCCCTCCATCTCTCTTCTTATCCCAACTACATCTGGTTTTCGACCCCACATCCTCTACCGGAAACTCGCCTATACCAAAGTCCTAATGACCTAGTAAATTGCTAAACGGCCTTCATGCCACTTACTCTGTGATCTCCACTCTTACGACCGGTCCTTCTGCCTTTGTCCTGTTACCATTCCCTTCCTGCTAAAAATCATCTCCTCCATCGGCTTCACAGTACCTTGGCTCTTTCCTGGATCTCCTCGTATCCTCACACTGGTTCGGACTTTCTGCGTCATCTCATTCTCGCTCCACTCCTCCCCCGGCCTTCTCTGTACGGTGTCCCACAAGGGCTCAGTCATGGGCACCACTACTCTTCTATATTCTACCCTTGGCCTCGGTCAGCTCATAGCCTCACATAGTTTCGATTTTACCATCCTGTATGCTGACGATACCCAACTCTACATCTCCGGCCCCGATTGTTCACTTCCTCTACTCTCCCGGATCCCTGACTGTCATGTCGTCCATTTCCTCCTTCTTCTCATCACGGTATCACTTAATAACTATATGTGGAGAAAACAGTATTTCATCTTTCACATCCAACTCTACCCTGCACCCTGATCTCTATATTACAGTCAAAGGCTCTCACTAACTCTCCTCCGCGTTCACGCAAGTCGCTGCCTTGGGGAATCCTAGATCTCCGCTCGTTCTTTCAAACCACACATCCAATACCATCTCCTCTACCTGCTCGCCTCACCTGATTATACTCTCTCGCAATCCGCTCTTTCCTCAACTATGACACTACAAAAATGTGGTCCATGCCTCTTTTCATCTCCCGCCTAGACTACCTGCAACTTCCTTCTCTGTGGCCTCAAGCTAGCACACACATCGCTCCCTAATCCATCCTTACGCTGCTGCCCGTCTTATCCAACCATCTCTTCCTCGTACTCCTCTGCCGATCCCTCTGCAAATATCCTTCAATAGTTCCCTTCGCCCAGCGAATTCTTTCAAGCTACTAACCATGACACTACAAGGCTTCTCCTTGATCTCTACCCTTCCATCACCATCTATGCCTAATTTCCAAAGATCTCCCCTCACGCACTCCCGCTCCTCACTGGACCTTCTCCTATGCTCACTCCATAATAAGCTCCTCACACAACCGTCTCAGACTTCTCCCAGTGCTTCACTCACACTCTGGAATCACTGCCACCAACACATCTGGACTATCCTAACCACTTTCACTGCTTCAAAAGCTACATGAAATACCATTTCTTCCAGGCTTGGCCTATAACCTTACAATCTATCCTTATCACTAATTCCTCCACTGACATGTCTGCCCCTTCTCCTGTCTCCTTTCCACCTCTTGTAGTTTGTATGCCCTCGCGCGGTTAGGTCCTCTCTCCCTCTGTCGTGCACAATTGTCATTATCCCTTATCACACTGTAGCTCGTTTGATTAGGTAATGTATTGTAACCCCTCGAATGCTTCAAGCGCCAGGGAATCAATGGCGACTTTCAATTAAATTATTAATATTAATAAGTATAATAATAATAAATGTCTGCAAGCATTAAATTAAAAATAGTCTCTACCTATATAATGGATCACTGTCATGTAGGTAATATTCTTATCTTTTGTGCATGTGTATAGATGTTGGTCTAATGTGGGGGTTGGGTTCGGTCCAGGGTTCTGGAAGGTTATTTGATCCTTTAGTAGTAATAGTTTTGGTTTTGGGTTTTGTGGGAGTGTTTTTATAAAATCATTCGTCGGGTAGTTTGCTCTATGTTGGGTGTATTTTTTGGGTGACTATTATTTTAAGGTATGACAGTCAATGGGGTGGGGGTTTTTTGAAAACAGATTTTTCAGGGTGATTTTCATTGTCAGCGATGGGGGTGGCGGGATCACAGAGGGGAATGGCAAAAATTAGGGAAAGGACAGGGTTTTCTCTGTAAAAACACATCCGAGTTCACAATGAAAAAAATTTTTTAAAAAAAAAAAAATATTTTTTAAAAAAAAAAAAAAAATTACTAAAGGAGAACAAGCTGTACGTGAGCCCACGAAAAAAAAATTGTGAACGACTCAGTTCCACTTAAAAAAAACTTTGTGCCCCGTGAGTCCCCCATAAATCAGAAAAAGAGAGACCAGTGTATCAGGCAGTCCCCATGTAAATTGCATCCCACACAAATTACATACAGAGAGAGAACACAGCTGTACTCATGTAAAACAGTTTTGCGACACAGATTTGCAGTCCCACGTAAATCACTTTTGTGACACAGATGTACAGTCCCACGTAAATCACAGAGAACACAACTGTACTGTGCAGTGACATGTAAATCACTTTTGTGACTCAGATGCACAGTCCCATAAAAATCACAGAGAGAACACAGCAGTCCCACATAAAAAACTTGTGAGACAGAAGTGCAGTCCCACGTAAATCACTTGTGAGACAGATGTGCAGTCCCGTTTATACACAAACAGATAAAGCATATAGTTTTGTTCTGCAGATTGTTACGCAGGAGTACTGGATCCACCGGACCACCATGAGCGATGGTAGTGGCCACGCCAGAGAGTGGAGTCTAAGTAGGTCCCAGTTTCCTACCAGGTCGCTACCCCTGACATGACGGGCTTGCGATGGCAGCCGAGGTGCAGTGTGGTACCAAATCGAGAGACGTAACTCGTAGTCTGGGACAGGCAGGCAGGTCTGGGCTGGCGGCAAAGGTTCGTGGTCGGAGGACGTAGCAGGAAGTTGGAAACACTTGGAATGCTTTCTCTATGGCACTGGGCACACATAGATCCGGCAAGAAAGTGTTGGGGGTGGTCCTGTTATATAAGGTCAGCGGCCGGCAATTAGCCAATTACGGACGCGCTGTCCCTTTAAATCATAGAGAACTGCCGCGCGCAGCCGGCCAAGGGATGAGAGGAGACTGGAGCATGGCCAGGTAAGTTTGTGATCACGGGGGAGCGAGTGAGCCTGCGGCCCTACATGCGGACCGCGGCGTCACTCGTCTCCGAAGCAGAGGGAACAGGGGAGACACGGCTGCACCCACAACTCAAGCTGCGGGTCGCATATTCAGCTGTGACACAGATCTAGATGTCAGAGGTGTAATAATCTGCAGGATATATCACTGTGTGTGATAGAGAGACAGAAAAAAAAATCACCCATCTTTCCCAGAGTGCTGAATGTCAAATGCCCATTCTAGTTACAAAGTCTGTAGAGAGCGTGAGAAATGTAGATATACACTATCAAGATACACTTACCTTTTCACTTCCAATAATAATAATAATAATAATCTTTATTTATATAGCACCAACATATTCCGCAGCACTTTACAAATTCGGGGTAAACGTAGAGACATTACACATTTAAAAGTACCCTTTCAGATGAAACACAAGGTGTGAGGGCCCTGCTGAGAGTTACAATCTATTAGGGTGTATGGTGAAACAAACTATGAAAATTGCTAATTTAGCAATGGTCCAGCCTGTTTCATAAAAGGGGTGTTGTTACATGAAAAATGGATGAATACCTGACGCCATCCTGACAGTAACATCTACTATACATATAAGTGGCCCTGTGGAGTGCCCTGGTAGAAGGAGGGACAGATATGGTGGTATAGCATTTTAGGGATCCTTGATTGGCCAGACTGAGGAAGATGTCTTCTCTGGCCCTCCTTAATCTATGTGTTATGTATGTGGCCTGACTCGCCCACGTAGCATGTTTCCAGAGACTAGTTGCTGGTAGAGATGTAGGGGGTGCAGCATTGCGTGAGAGCTTAATGGTTATAGTGGATAAGTTATTATACTGTATCCTTACTGAAGTCAAGCGCCGTCCGTCAGAAATTTTTGTGGGCCCAGACAACTGGAGCGTCTGGGCCCCGCTCCTCCCCCCGCCGCCCATACCCCTCTCCCCCCTTTCTCCTCCATCCCACACAGCCCCACCCATACCCGCCCCACAACCATCGCTATCCCCCAGAAAAATAAAAAAAAATGCGTTTTTGGAGTCACAAGGAAAAACAATATCAATTGTTGCCTTGTTTTTGGATTTTAGTTCGCGCGGTTATACAAATGTCCCCAGCAAATAGCCTCCACTATGTCCAACCATTATAACTTTACTGGCAAAGCAAGTATACCCACACCAATATTACCAAGCAACAAAATACAAAAGTTCTAAACTAATACTGATTATCCCACCATAAGGTTGACAATTGGTACAAACATATACCAAGACCAATACCACCATACTGTTAGTGAGTTATAGAACCATCCACACATCCAAACCAATAATTCCTCCATGACAGTGACCGATAGTGTAGATACCAGGGTACACAGGTGCTTGCAAATAAGGTTTACTTACATTTAGGGCCTCACAGTGACATCTTGGTCCGAGGAAGTCGTTCACTTCCCCTTTTCTTCCTGTATTCGTTCCAGAACGTCCATGCATGACTATCCCCGTCCACCACTCGTCCCCTGTAGAATTTTACAACACAAACACCTTAGACCCTCTTCGCGCTAGGCAAAATAGTTCCCCCTTAGATTAGGTCCCCTTGTAGCAAGTATAGTCCCCTCCTGTAAATCTAGGACCCCCCCTGTAGGCGATAATATCCCCCCTCCTGTTAGATTAGGGGCCCCCCTGTACGCAGCGACTGAATGATGCCCCCTCCTGTCACGATTCAGGCCCCCCTTAGCAAATAGTCCCCTCGCCCATATAGATTAGGCCCCGCGTTGTAGGAGAATAGTCCCCCCCGTGTATATTTGGGACCCCCTGTATGCAGAATAGTCCCCCCCCTGAATATTCCAGCCCCCTGTAGCAAGAACTAGTCGCCCCCTACTGATACGATTCTCATAGGCGGAGCCCCCCTGTAAGCAAAAAGTCCACCCAACTGTAATTAGAAGCACCCCTGTAAGCAGTAATCGTCCCCCTCATAGAGAGATTATGGCCCCCATGTAGGCAGAATAGTCCCCACACCTTAGGACGAATATCCCCCTCGCTGTAAATATAGGCCCCCGTAGGCAAATAGATCCCCCCCTCCTGTTAAATTCTAGGCCCCCAGTAGTGCAGAATAAACCCCCCTCACTGTAATTAAGGTGCCCCCTTAGGCAGAAAAGACCCTCCTGTAGATGTAGGCCCCCCTTGTACAGCATAATACAAGTCCCCCTCTGAATATTAGGGCCCCCCTTCGTAAGCAGAATATCCCCCCTCCTGTAGATTGAGGGCCCCCTGTGTGAGGGAAGACATAGTCCCACCCTGTAAAATTAGGGCCCCCCTGTAGGCAGAATAGTAACCCATGTAATTAGTGCCCCCTGATAGGCCATATAGTTCCCCTCCCATCATATAAGGCCCCCTGAATAGGCAACTAGTTTCCCCCCATCCATTAGGCCCCCTGTAGTCAAAGAGTATCCCCCCCCCAGTCATTATCACTGGCCCCCTTGTAACAAATAGTCCCCCCCCAGTATTTGGGCCCCCTTTTGGCATAGTTTCCCCCCCCCCCCCCGGTATTAGGGCCCCCTGTAGCAGAGTTCCCCCCCACCATATTAAGAGGCCCCTTCTAGGCTTAGTTTTCTGCTTACCCCCCCCCCCCAGTATTAAGGGGCCAGCCCTTTTAGGCGTATTTTTTCCTCGCCCCGCCCCAGGTATGAGGGGGCAGCCCCTTTAGGCGTAGTTTCCTTTTCCCCCCCCATTATAGGGCCTCCCTTAGGCTGAAGTGTATTTTCCCCCCCATGTTTCTAGGGCCCCCTGTAGACGTAAGTTTTCTCCACCCCCCACCCTTCCAGGCCCCTTTATACTGTAAGTTTATCCCCCCCCCACCCATCCAGAGGGCGCCCATGTAGGCTGACTCTAGTCCCCTCCCCCCCCCCAGGCCCCCTTTTAGCTGTAGTTCCGCCCCACCAGGGCCCCCAATATTACTGTGATTTCCCCCCCCCCCAGTGCACCTGTAGTACTGCTCTAAGTTGCCCTTCCACGCCCCCCCCATCCAGGCCCCCCTCTAGCTGTAGTTTCCGCTCCCTCCAATCCAGGCCCCCTGTAAAGCTTAGTTTCCCCCCCATCCACTAGGGCCCCACTGTAGCTGTAGTTTACCCAGCCATCCATGAGGCCCCATGTACTGTAGTTTTCCCCCCCATAAATGGGCCCCCTGTAGCTGTAGTTTTCCCCCCACCTCATCCAGGTCCCCCTGTAAGCGGTAGGTATTCCGCTCCATCACAGGCCCCCTGTAGCTTAGTATTCCCCCCTGCCATCCAGGGCCCCCGGTACGCTGTAGTTTCCCGCCATCCAGGGTCCCCCCTGAGCTGTATTTCCTCCCCCCCATCCAGGCCCGCCTGTACGCTGTAGTTCACCACCCTCCTCCCTCACATGCTAGGGCCTCCCCTGTAAGCTGGATTACCCCCATCCGGGCCCCCTGCTAACTGTGCTAGTTTACCCACCCCCATCCATGCCCCAGTAGCTGTAGTTTTCCTACTCCCCCCCCCCCTGGCCGCCCTTGTAGCGTAGTTTTTCCTTGCCCTTCCACCCATCCAGGGCCCCTCGTTATCTGTAGTCTCCCCCGCCCAGGGCCCCCTGTATCTGTGTTTCCCCCCCCCCAGGCCCCCTTAGCTGTATACCCCCCCCCAGGGCCCACCCTTAGCAGTAGTTTCCCCCCCCCCCCAAGTATTACGGGGCCCCCTGTGAAGCGTGTTTCCGCCCCCAGTTAGTTGGGCCCCACGGTACCTGTATTTCCCCCCCCCCCAGGCCCCCTTTAAGCTGTAGTATTCCCCCCACTCACCAGGCCACCCCATAGCTCAGTTTCCCCCGCCAGGGCCCCCGTAAGCTGTATTTCCCCCATCCAGGCCCCCTCTCCTGTAGTTTCCTCCCCCCCAAGCGCCCCCATAACTGGACATTTCCCCCCCCAGGGCCCCCTGTACTTGTTGTTAGTGCCCCCCCCGCGTCGCCGATCCAGAGGCCTCCTGTAGCGTAGTTTTCCCCCCGCGCCCCCCCGCAGGTCCCCCTGTAGCTGTAGTTTCCCCCCCCCACTCCAGCCCACTGTTCTGGATTTTGCCCCCCCCCATCCAGGCCACCCTGTAGCTGTAGTTGTGCCCCCCCCCCCCATCCAGCACCCAGTTAGCGCTGTAGTTTCCCGTTCCCCCCGCCCATCCAGGGCCCCCTGAAGCCTGTAGTTTACTCCCCCCCAACCCCCAGGCGCCCCCGTGCGTTAGCAGATAGTGGCGTGCCCTCTCTTTCATCCGCCCCCTCCCCAGGTGCCCCCTAGTACTGTAGTTTCTCCGCCCCACCCCCAGGAGCCCGCCTTAAGCCTGTAGTTTTCTCACCCACCCTCCAGGGCCCACTGTACGGCTTTAGTTATCCTCCCCCCCCAGGCCCCCTGTGCTCGTAAGTTATTACCCATCACCCCATCCCATCCAGGGCCCCCTTGACGGTAGTTTCCCCCACCATGGACCCCCTGCAAGTACTTACTCCAAAAACCACCATGCCTACAAATCACCCCCCGGCGACTACGTCGCAGCAATTTCCTTCCGCTTCTTCCAACCGTAAACCAGCAGGGCTTGGCCGAGGAACAGGAAGCTCGGCAGGGCGTGCGGTGACAGTTCACTTCTTCCGCCGCGGAACGCCTTGCATGAATCTAGGTACGGCAGGGGAGCAGGAGCGCACGAGCTCACCCTAGCTCCTCTGTACATCATAAATTGTATGTCGCGCGCGCACGGACGAGCATACAATTAAGGAGACGAGCCTTCAGCTTGAACCAGAGGGGCGGAAGCTTTGCCGGCGGCGTGGCGGCCCACCCTCGCTTCCACAGAACGCTGGGCCGCTTATTGTGTCGCCCCGGTACATGTAAAAGCAGACCCGGTTGTACTGCCATCAATTGGCCGCCCTAGCTGACTGAGAGGGCAACAGCACAGTGTCAAGTGACAGACACACATGTTAGAAGTGCATCAAATATCCGTCTGGGAGAGAAATGATCGAATCCTGCCCTGCTGCAATTCTCAGGACAGATGTAGACAGAGGGCAGAAGTTTGCAGAGAGGGAGAAAACCGAATTACAAGGGATGTTACAGTAGTCAAGATGAGAAGAATAAGGGCCACCTAATCGCGAGTTTGCGACTTGTACCACCTGCAGAAATGTGACGTATTCATGGAGATGTTTCTTAAGGAGTGCCGTGACAAATGGACGGTGTGCAGGGGGAATTGGATATCATGGGTTGGTCCTTATAATCCAAATCCAAACCGTATAATACCTCCAATACATGGCCTGCCTGCCTAGGAAGGAGTTATGGCGGTGGTACCAGTTATCACAATACAGTACAAAAGAAATAGGCAGCAGAGGAGGAAGGTGGGGTCTGTTTACTAGATATAGGCGAGAAACGGAACAAGACGTTCCAGATTTTAGTGAGGTGTATAAGTTTCATGCATTGGAGAGAAGGCGACGATAGATGATAGAAGACAGCGACATGACAGTCAATGGTGTTTATTGTAGCAAGGCTGGAGTGATGACACGGTAGTGGTATTGATAAATTGGTATAGTCACCACCATAGAGATGCAGCCCAAATCTCAGATGGTTTGTCCAATGGGGCTGTATGAAACAATGGAAAAGAGGAAGAGCCTAGAACTGCAACGCCCTGAGGAACTACCAACACAAGAGATAGACGAAACTGAGGTAGAATCCCAAAAAAAGACGACACTCGAAAGCGATTCACACAGGTAAGGATGATGAACCAAGCGAGAGCGATTGATTCCTGAAACTCACAGGACGACTTAGACATACTTGATGAGAAGTTTGGTGATCGCAACAGTGATCAAATGCGGCAAGAAGCATTATTCCAATACAAGCTGAAACGCCTGCCTATCTGTCCCACACTCACACAGAATGAATCATCACAGCACACTGTGGGGAGCATGTCTTGCAGAGAGTGAGGAACTCCCTCAGTGGGAGCCGAAACACACCCCCTTCAAATTAGTTCCCAAGGCTTTGCGTTGCGAAACCATTCATTACAAAGGGCGTTGCGCGCCAAAAGCTGAGAAATAGATCCAAACCCTTATTACACCAACTCAACTCTGCCTTTGCAACATTGTAGAACAGAAGGCTTCAATTGTACACATCCCTATCATCGAGGGAGCTTTGGTGACAAATACCCGGCTGCAACGAGACCCCTGTAGCTACACCCTTTGTGTGATCTGCGCTACTACGGAGTAAGAACCCCCCCCTCTCACAAACAAGTGTCTTAAACAGAATTTTATCAGCGAGCATATTAAACTGACCTTCATTACTGTCTATTGTCAGTGCGACCAGGGTCTTGCAGACAGGAATTATGTAGAAAGTGCGTCCTACCCAACTTTTACATCTGATGTAGCGGTATGATAGGGGGAGGGTAGAGGTGCTAACTAAGTCATGTCTTCTCCTGGGTCCCTTAGGCAGCGACTCCGTCGGGTTAACAGCCGATCCATATTTGATGATAGGGACAAACATAATCAGAAAAAGGCGCCTCCACTGCCATTTACGACGTCAAAAATTAAGATGAGGAGTAAATATGGCACCTTGAGTCTACCTTGCTAGTATAAATTGAAGATGCTGCCTTGTAATCAAAGCAAGAATATGAGCAATAAAGTTGGTGAAAGTTCTAAATCGATTGTCTAGTACAGAATTTATACGTACTGTTGCCTTCCGCTAAGTCAACTTAGGAGCGTCCAGTCAAATGATATCGTACCTAGGGCGGATATAAAATGCTCGCTAGTTTATAGGTGTACTACAGTACCAATTTCTATAGATAGAAAATCACTTCATAGCAGTTTTTTTGCGCAAAGATACCAACATCCAAAAATTAAATGGGAATTGAGCAAAACGGTGTCACCCTAATGGGAAACCTTGCGTCGTCGCCCTTAAGATGTATTGCGAAGATTTTGTGCTCAGCCGAAATCTTGAAATCTAAATGCGTCGTTAAAACATGATAAAACATTTGTATTTTCTGTCTCCACAGTGAAAACGGCTAATAAAAAATTATGTGGATTTGTCAAAAATTAGAGTGTTGGATGTTCTCAGCAAGCAGTGAATAATGATAACATTGCAAACAAGGTAAAATCAATAAGATGTAACAAAAGTAACTCCCCAACTGTGCAATCACATTGTAACAGACATAGGTACCAAACTAATAGAGTTGGTAAGTACCCTTGTAATTTAGTAGAAAAATAGCATGATTTAGTCCCGATCATCTCTGACTAAATGAGTCTTGTGACGGCTATCGTGTGAGCTTAGATACGTGTAACTATTTAGTATGATGTCCTACTTAAAAGGAGCAAAAGAGTATTAGAATCCTTAGCTGAACTCTACGATTGTTTAAGTTCCACTTCTGGTAACAGCTAGTGGGAATCGAGATAGCTAACAATTTTTAGTGCGAAACAAGTAAAGCCCTGACATAAAGCAAATAAGAACAGGGTATTATCCACGACACAGTAAATTACATGTAGAGAACGCAGAGTCTGTTACTATGAAGAAAGAGCATGAAGACGACCACTTGAGCTGAACGTATCTTGGGGAGGATTCCTTCCCCGAGGGCAGAACATTCGTTCTCAGACACTATGCAGGTTTCTTGGAATGAAAATGTTTCTATAAACGTCTTTATATCGTGATTTTTCATGCAGTTTGGTAGCCACTCACTCCAGCAAGCTTGACTCCAAGTACAGGAAAGGAAAACAGGTATAAGTACATCTCGAACTAATATAATTCCATACCCTATTTGCACGCCGTCATTCAGGATTTTGTGGCTCAAACATCCTGCAATCGGACAGTCTGCACTGGGAGCGGATGTCGCCAAAAACTCTGCACGAGTGTTTAAGTAACGAATCCCTACCTAAATAGGCCATTAAGACGTCCAGCAAGCATACTAGATGCCCCATAGTAAACCGATTAAGACAAAGTCGGTGAACATGTGAGATGGAGATCAATTGGTCAACATTAAACATATACTTCATCATTACCTGGAAGAGTGGAACATCTAACCTACTACTAAAGAGACCGAGACTACCAGCTAATGAGGTTTGCTTGCCAAAATCAGCTCAAAGTTGAGGACTTCGGCCCAATACAGAGATAAGATCACAATGTACTTCGCAGCCTCGTTATCAATATTATACGCACAGGAAATATGTAGATATGTGTCGAAATCATACTCTCATAAAACTTCCCTCCCTCATATGATCTTACGAAAATAATTTACATGATTAACAATGAGAATGATATAATCCCGCATTAAGTAAGATCGAATGCATGGATTAAATCCCTCACAGATCCGCACCTTTCGTGATCAGTACCACTTCTTCTCAACCTACCATACAGTATTTTCTCTAAATTTGATAGCAGCGAGTACCCTTAATATGCCCAAAGTTGGTAGATAATTTCACAGATGCATAAGAAAAATCTATCCTGAAAATGATGGTGTTGGTACACAGAGGGTTTCGATTACCCTCCCATGACTATTCCTCACTCAATGCCCCAACAATCCTTCTGACACACCTTCAACAGTACTATAGCCTTGAAAGCAAATAGACCGAAGGCCAACATATTCAGCACCACTATAACAAATGAAGAGACGAGTACAGGTGCCGCACCAAACCGAACATTACACTAGATAGGGCATAAAGTGGGAAATGCAGGGGCGCTATAAAGAAACCACAAACAATAGGAGATTAACTTTAAGAGCATAAATCACCTTGTTCAATAGCGTCTCAGTCTCGCAACTTCCATACAGCATAATACGTGTTGCAGTACACATAAAAATGGATGAAACTCTGCAACTCAGACAGAGTACAATAATTGACTAGCAGTTATAATTACAATTATGAGGGGTCCAAGTAGTATAGGAACTGTGAGGGCTTCCAAATAAAAGGAATCTTGTAGCCCGCCCTTATATAGATGTATTTTAAGGAGCGTAGGAAAAAAACTATCAGTTAGATTATTAGTCTAAATTGTACAGGATTAGGAAATGAGCAGAGTCATATGGAGGCCATTCTGGAGTGTGTGGGAGTGTGGGGGTTGAATGATGCGAAGAATATGAGTAATTTAAGAGTAACTCAGCAATAGAATGGTTATTATTCCCTGGGTTGTGCCTGGACTGAATTATATGGATCGGAGATGATAAGGGTGTCCAGCACATGGAAAGGGAGTAAATGTTATTGGTGAAGAATCTGAGAGTTGTGCAAATATGTAATCATGGCAATGAGGTGGCTATCCCACTACAGTTCTGACGTCCCTTTAACGTCATTGTTCCTTTTTAATATCTCTATTGCAGAATCGTGATTAATACGGCACGGCCCACCCCCCCTGCCAAGCCCTTGTAGATTCGTTCGAGCGTTGTTTAACCCCTTAATGACCCCAGCCTGTTTTGCGACCTTGCCTGTCAAAAAGACCTCGTTATGTTAATTGAGAAATTCTGGTCATAATGTCAATTTATATTGAGAATAACTATTTCTAGCACACTTTTTTACCCTAGCCATGTGATTCAGAGAATTGTTTTCTCTCGTGACAACAAGTGTGCTTTAAGTGTTTAGTATGAAATTTTTTCAATCACATACAACCTTCTGTTCTGCGTTTGTGCGTAAAATTATACAATAATTTTCTGGCCAATAATTTTAGAAAAAAGATACTTTTGCGTTATTGTTTGAAAGTTTTGCAAAAATATTATTCTGCGTAGCTAAACAACAAGATATAAATATCTTTCCCCCAAGCTACAAGTACTAAAGTTTGAAAACTAAAACATCTTACCATATGTGCCACTAAAAGGTGAGATGTATCTTAAAATCATTTTTATTAAATGTCTTTTGTTTATACTTTTTACTCACTCAATTATGGGGCTTTAGGAAATTTGAGTAATTCTTCTCAACATTTTCAAAGAAATTTGCAAAATTACATTTATTTTAGGGATCCCACTATCCGAAGTTCTGAACACGTGGCTTTTGGGAGGGGCCTCATGATTCTAATTAACGCCTCCTCCATTGAAGTGACCACCGCTATCTGAGAAACACAGAGCCCTTTAAAAAACGGAATGTTCTACTCATCACTATTTAAAGTTTCATAACCCTTGTAGCACTACTTTCACCAGAAATTAAAGCACACGTGGAGTGAGAAATTTCAAAATTTCACTATTTTTTGCCCAAGAGATTTTCTCAGATAATTAACTTTAAAATCCATTATTACCAACTCGGAGAAATTACAGTAAATTGTAGGACAAAAGTGTAAATGATCATCGAACATTCTAAATATCAATTCTCCACAGATCTGGCCGTTGTTTAGTAATGATGCCATATGTGGCCCTTAGGTGCAGTTATTTCTTGTCATGTTCTCTACCAACTAACGCTGCACCCTAGAAATGTAGAGAGAGAGCACTCTTACTATACTCTGGCGTCACATTTTCAATACGATTATTAGTTTAGGCCTCGATTTCAGGTTTTGTGGGGGACAGCCTCAAAGGGTGCTCTAAAACTTAATAAACTGACACCCTAAAATAGCCCACGGCCGTATATGGAAACTCATACAGGCCCTCTTATAGGAATAAAATCCAGGGGTCTATTGCAAGTATAGTAGAGCCGCCACACGTGATTCACTAAATTTTTTTTTAGCATAAGTGGCTGATGAAAATTAAAAACACACATGTTTTTCCAATAAGTTATAGCCATTTTACAATTAAAATGTATTCATATATTACAACAGGGAATCCGGAATAAAAGAACTACCGCTAAAACATCTTCGTTAAGCAATTTCTTTCCCAAGTTCGGCCGCTGCAAATACCACAATCATGTGGGTCGTAAACTGCTGTTGTGGGCGCATCTACACCAGGCGCTAGAGTAAAGTATGGAAGCGCTATATTAGTTTGACCATTTGCTGAACGCAGACTATTTGAGCGACTGTTCTAGCATATAGTCGCAATTTGCGCATAAGCCCCAAAGTAGCAGAACAGCGAAAAGCCCCACCATCCAGAGATTGCCCCATTTTAAGATTTCCAACACACCCTCAGTGTATCTCATCTAAGGGATGTATTCTGCCATTTTAGCTCACAGAGTGTGTTCAACTAGTTTTTTTTTTAGAGCATTGGGAGTCAATGACAAATGAGGAGGGGTGAAAAAACGCGAGTTCGTCGATCATTGAGAATTTTTTGAGTTTTCAAATTTACAGCATCATCGCCGTGCAGTTACAAATCGATGTGATAAGCTTTCACTATTGTCGGGTTGAGTACACAGATATAACAAAGATTTAGATATGTTGTATATAAGTTTTTATTCTGTTTTATTACTATTTACATCATGTAGACAAAATTACGTCCTGATAACTAAAAAGATTGCGTTTTTTTAAATGTTGACCTAAGTCATAGACATCACTAGAACTTATATTATGATTTTGCTTGTAATGTCGCCAGAGACTGACTGATCGGGGCTTGTTTTCTTTTGGCGGTGAGGATTTTGCAGTTTTTATTTAGCGTACCGTATTATGCTGATGACACATGAATGTTTTTGACACACGAAAATACAGAAATCATGGTAGTGTTTCTTTTTATTTTTTTTTTTATGATAGCTTGGTCAGCTAGTGTAGCGGGCTATGATATGAACGAATCGGTAGCTTTATCATCAGCAGTCCAATACGATTTACACTCGATACTCCAATTTTGTACTATTTTTTTATTTTTATAAACAAGCGTTCTTTATCAATAATAAACACTTTGATTATTAGCAACCAGAAAATACTTTTTTGCTTCCGTAGCTCCAGAGACATAACTTTTAAATTTTTCTTCTGGCGCTTGGCGAGCTTGGTGTAGGGACATATACGCTTTTTGCAAGATGAGCGATCATGAGCGATTTTAATTGTTATCATTTTTATGGGGGACAAGATTTTTTTTGATCGTGCGTGTTTTAGAATACCATCCATTTTTTTGGTGGCCAGGGAGAAGAAAATACTGAGCAATCCTAGTAGTGTTTTTTTATTATTTATTTTAACTAGGGCTCACCTAAGCCATAAACCCTCTGATAAGTTAGATTTACTCTTGATGTGGGTCGACCTAACAGATTAGTAAAGAGTCGGATAAACTTCTATTTAGAAGTAGATTTTTTTTAAGGAAGACTAGCAGCACTTTAAAACAAAAAAAAAAAGACAAAACGCAGTTTGTTAGTGTGTACAACCTAGATTGATATTATGCATCGCTGATCTTCTGAGAGCTAAACATCTTTTATCCTAATTTTTATGTCCGTAATACACAGCCTCGTCTATGGTGAGGACGTCTATTGCGCTTGGGATGATGACAACCTTGACGATTGTAATAGGTCTACAACTTAGGTCGTTGTAATAGTAGTTTTTTTTCTTGAGAATCGCTTCTTTATTCCATTTATTGTAGCTTATGCGGTGATATGAACTAATAAATCTTAATCTTGATTGATTTTCTTGTCTTTTTTTTATAACTCGGCGATTTCACTGCTCACACGAGGTTCTATATTTTAACATGACAGATTATAGGGTAAGGGTCGTCTATTCGCTACAGTCCGGCGAGAACCTTGAAAATATGGGACGTACTGTATTATCTGATTTAATTTTTGCATCCTTTTGTGCGGGTGGCGATTGTCGAGCGTTTGTCAAAGGGTAAAAGGGGGTCGGTGGAACCGTATTTTTCTTAATTTTATTTTATTTTCGTTGCGGTTGTGTCTATTACTCTGTTTTTATCACTTTTTTTACTTTTATTTTTCACGTTTATTTCAGCCTTATTTTTTTACATTTCCCCATCTAGGATGATATGAATAGAGATCTTTAGATCACTCATATCAATTAGAATCAGTACATACACAGCTTGTTGCTTATGACTGGTTCCTTGACAACTGGTCAGTCACAGATGCCGGGACAACGCCCAGCAGGGCACGGCCGGCATCGTGACTTCACAGAACACCCAAGGCATTCTCTGCCCCTCCGTAGCTGTCTTCAGAGGCAGACTGACGTGATCGCCCAATCCGATGTTATGCATAGAGCTGCCTGCCAGAGACAGAGACGCGATGAGCGGCGATCGAATCGGCTCCTGCGTCTCCCTCTAGTAAATTTGTGCGACCTCCCAGCCCGATCGTCGCAGTGCTAATTAGGGGTTAACCCCACCCCCCCCCCCCCCCCCCCCGAACAGCGATCCGGGGTCCGGGAGCCGACTGGCGTGGGAAGACAAGCTGTAATATACAGCTGACAACCATGCCCGCCGAATCGCATAGCAACTCTGAGCGCTTAGTCAGGTGTAGGACATTTCCTTCGCCAGACAATGAATGACCGTTGACAGCCGTGTCTGCGAGCTCAATTT
The DNA here is from genome assembly GCA_025379985.1 of Phyllomedusa bahiana. NCBI lineage: Eukaryota > Metazoa > Chordata > Amphibia > Anura > Hylidae > Phyllomedusa > Phyllomedusa bahiana. Next base: position 42,128 of record JAODAL010021319.1, on the reverse strand, counting down.
GTGGCTCTCCGATACAACTTAATCACTCATATTTAAATATTTATCCAGTATGTGACAATTTTTGATCTGCCCAAATAGTGCTGGGGACTAAGGAGGACTACGATTCTTTAATTTTTTTTTCTGTCGTTGTGAGTACTCTAACCCAGAAGGGGTGCTGGGCACCCCGCCTAATCTGCTAGTATGGGCGTCACTATGAGCGGTAATCCCTGCATGGTGAACCCACACGTTTGCACCCTTAGTAGTTCGTCTATCTATTTGCAATTGGTAATACCCGGCAGCCACCCCCCTCATGCCCTAGGATTAGTCGATTGGTTGTTTAATGGTACGCTTTGCATTTCTGCAGTCTCTCCATGCATTATAACTGTATCTTTTTTTTATCTGCATACTGTGTGTACTTGTACCAAGCTAATGTGCACGTCTGTATCATTTAATTGTTTCCCTTAGCAGTGGGAGCTTTTTAGTTGTTATTCAGCGAATCATATGCACACTGTCTTGTATTCCGCAGGCAGAGAAGAGCAGATGACTCGCTCTTCTTGGCTTCAGTTTAGAGTATACGAGCCATTGAGCTGTGAACAGGGCCCACCAAATGGGGGTGTGTTTTTTATCAGTGTTATTGATTCAGATTGTTACAGGATGGAATGAGCAGAGATCTTGGAGGTGGAGGCTGAGTTTGAATGATAAGATATGTAATTTAAATGGTACACAGAAGAAAGTGAGGAATTCCTAGTGGTAGTGCTGGAACTAGAGATAAGGGAGAGATAATAGGGGGTCCCAGCACTGCGGGGAGAGATTTTCTATGGTGAGAATGAGGAGTTCATATTGTATTCCTAGGTACTGAATGGGCATCCTATTGCATAACTGACAGGGTAAAGGCAGGCGTGGTGCATAACTGTACAGAGGGTTAAGGCAATCATGCATGACTAGGTACTAACTAGAGGACATCGTGCAAGATACCTGAGTACACGTAAGGAGGACATACGGTGCATACTGTCGAGGTACAGTAGAAGGCATCGTGCAGTACGTAACAGGGTAGAGAGCGCGAACGGTGCACGTACTGTAACAGGTAGAGTGCATCCGGTTCAGTGTACTGGTACAGGGTAGAGGCATCGTGAGTGACTTGGCTTTCAAGTGCAGAGCATCGTTGTAGTGGATGGTACAGTATAGCATCGAGTTGTTTATCGACAGGGTATAGCATCACGTGCCTGACTTGGTTACGGTAGAATGTGATCCAGGATGAAGGTATGACTAGTACAGGTAGAGTATAATTGTAGTGACTAGTACACGGGTAGAGGTATCATGTATATGACCGCGCTAACAGGGGTAGAGCATCAGTGTATTGAGTTGGTACAGGGTAGAGGCATCAGTGTAGTGATTAGGTACATGGGTAGAGGATCAGTGTAGTGATTGTACAGGGTAGAGGCATCAGTGTAGTGACTGGTACAGGGTAGAGTCATCGATGTAGTGACTGGTACAGGGTAGAGGTCTCAGTGTAGTGAGTGGTACAGGGTAGAGTCATCGATGTAGTGACTGGTACAGGGTAGAGGCATCAGTGTAGTGACTGGTACAGGGTAGAGGCATCAGTGTAGTGACTGGTACAGGGTAGAGGCATCAGTGTAGTGACTGGTACAGGGTAGAGGCATCAGTGTAGTGACTGGTACAGGGTAGAGGCATCAGTACAGTTACTGGTACAGGGTATAGTCATCGGTGTAGTGACTGGTACAGGGTAGAGGAATCAGTACAGTTACTGGTACAGGGTAGAGGCATCGGTGTAGTGACTGGTACAGGGTAGAGGAATCAATACAGTTACTGGTACAGGGTAGAGGCATCGGTGTAGTGACTGGTACAGGGTAGAGGCATCGGTGTAGTGACTGGTACAGGGTAGGGGTTGTAGGTGACTACCTGGTCACTACTCCTGACATGGTCACTTGCGGTGACAGCTGAGTGCCCAGGCCAGGAACCAGGAAGGCAGACAGATGCCTAGCAGCATAACTGTCAGGCAACATGTATAGCAATATTTTATTTGCTGTATGGCCTCTAGGTGTGTACTGCAATGAAATTGAAACCTGTTGGTTTAGTGTTCAGGGACCTGATCAGACACATGTGTAATGGCAGCTAACACCTCATGTAATAAAGTGCCTGAAGACATCCTCTCAGTGTGATCCATCATAAGCAACAACTACTACAACAGCAGGCAAGAGGTTAAGGCAGAGGCATAGCAGAGAAACTGGTAGGCAGCAGGCTAAGGGCATACATGCCAACTCTCCCGTTTTTGGCGGGGGGGTCCCGCTATTTGGGGTCCCCCCCCCCCCGCCCGGGGGAGTTTGCATTTCTCCCGCCGCCAACAGGCGGCGGGGGTCCTTTAAATAAACCGGGCGGCGCCGGAGTAGCGCTAGTGCGCTACTCTGGCGCCGCCAGTCCTTTCCCCTTTACAGGCGGGTGAAGCGGGCGCTGCGCCCGCTTCACCCGCCCGGAGTCTCGCTGAGCAGGGAGAGGCAGGAGGGATCGCACCCTCCTGCCTCCCCCCCTGTATGTCCGGGGCCCACTGTGCGCCGTACACACATGTTCATCGTCACAGAGGAATGACCGCGGCTGCACTCACTTCCCCGGGTGACACTCTGAGGGAGATGTCCAGGAGCGGGCCGCGCTGCAGGAGCCTGGTCAGGTAAGTGGATTTTATTATTTTATTTTTTATTAGTTTTTAGGGGGGCACTTTCTGGCTAAAAATGGGGGTCTACCTGGCTACAATTGGGGGTATACCAAGCTACAATGGGGGGCAATACCTGGCAAAAGAGGGGGCAAATACCGGGTAACAATGGGGGGGGACTACCTGGCTAACAATGGGGGGTCACTACCTGGCTAAATGGGGGGCACTACCTGTGGAAAAATGGGGGGGACTACCTGGCTACAATGGGGGGCAACTACCTGGCTACAAAAGGGGGCACTACCTGGCTAAAAATGGGGGACTACCTTTCAAAAATGGGGGCATACCTGGCAACAATGGGGCACTACCTGGCTACTAAACGTGGGGTACTACCTGGCTAACGATGGGGGCACTACCTGGCTAACGATGGGTGGCACTACCTGGCTAACAAGTGGTGCACTACCTGGGTACAATGGGGGCACTACCTGGCAACAATGGAGGCCATACCTGGCTACTAATGGGGGCACTACCTGGCTACAATGGGGCACACCTGGCTACAATGGGGTATACCTGGCAACAATGGAGGCACTACCTTTCTAACAATGGGGGCATGGGGGCACTACCTGGCAAACAAAGGGGCACAAACCCGGCAACAGGGGGGCCACTACCTGGAAATCAATGGGGGCATCAAACCCGGCCCAACAGAGGGGGGCACTACCTGGAAATCAATGGGGGCCAAAACTACCTGGCAAACAATGGGACACTACCTGGCAAACAATGGGGGCAACACCTGGCAAACAATGGGGGGCATCTACCCTGGCTAACAAAGGGGGGGCATCTACCTGGCTACAAATATGGCTCACCTGGCTACAGAGAGGGCATCTATTTGGCTACAAGGGGGCATCTACCTGCCTGTAAGGGGCACTACCTGGTTATGGGGGGCTACTACCTGGCTATAAGGGCATCTACCTGGCTTTCTTCCAAAGCCGTTATGCAGTTAGGTGGAGTAGGTGTGGCTTTTTGAGGGGGCGTGGCATACCTTCAAGATGGGCGTGACCATGCAAATTTTTGCCGCGGCGCCGCCCACTAATATCTCCTGCTTTTTCATTTTCAAAAGTTGGCAACTATGGCTAAGGGTAACAGCCTAGATGTAGCAGAGAAACTGGCAGGAGTGAGCACAGGTCAGGATCACAGAAGGACCCCAACAAACTGGCTCAAAGTAGAGGAACGAAGTTGCATAAGTCCCAGGTGGTGTTTAGCAATTGAAGCAACAAGGATGTGCTGGCCTTTTAAATCTTAAAGGGACAGCACATGCCATAGGGAGGAAGTCAGTACAGCATCAGGGAGCAGGAGCATGGAGTGTTGAATAGGTGGTGGCAGGGCATTCAGTATAGGGAATGTCGACACGAGTGTATGCACTGTTTGGAGTGCCGGCATTTCATCTGTTCTCCTCTTCAGCGCCACCAGCCTGTATACTCTTTTGGCATACCTTCTGGACACATACAGTCTATCTCCACTTCACCTTGTGCCCTACGAAGCCTATTGACTTCTGTACCCCCAGTGATGAATACATAGTCCTCTCTGCATAGAATATTCATTCTGCTTTGCGTGACCCTGTATGATTAAGATTGCTACGGCATTCAAAATGTCAAAAAGAACCATATGGTCACCAATTTCTCACAAGATCTCCATACAAGAGATGTCAATGATTCCTTTGAAAGCTGTGGACTATGCATTTGTATGATACGTTACCACTGTAAATATATGCACACTTCAAACTACCTATTGCGTGTCGTGGATTTACTTTGCTTTGGTACAGGGTAAAGGCATCAGTGTAGTGACAGGTGCAGGATAGTCCATGGTCTGCACCAACTCTAAGCATATTCTTGTCCCGAAGACCAATTACGAAACTCAGAAACTGGTGATGGGATCCTAAACGGATGCTTAAAACCTGATTGCAGGGGGCAGCTGAACCCCCCTATCGGGGCATACTTTTAGATGCGGTAGCATACTTACCAATGCTTCCCTTCTTCTGGTGAGCTTCATGAACTTTCTTTTCCTTTCCTAAAACATTTTGACAGCCGATGAGCACTTGTGTTTGTATTTGAGATCCAGGGGCGTAACTAGAGAAGCCAGGGCCCCAAAGCAAAGTTTTGGATGGCCCCCCACCCCCCCCCCCCCCCCGCCTACCTCCCTGACCACGAACATTTACCAGGACAGGCAGTTAGATAATGTAGATAATACAAGGGGCAAATACCTCACCAAATACATTCCCCATCAACTGCTACCAATCAAATCCCACTATATCAAGACCAACATTACCATAACGCTATTACATAGGAACCTGAATTATACCGCTAGAACATGACCACAAAGTGACTGAATAATCCCCCAAATACTATTACTGATCAGTACACAAAGACCAATAGTACCGCCAAATAGTGAAATATAGTGGTGTATACTAGTATACACAGGCTCGCAGACGGGAAAATAACCACCATACAGTGACCATATAGTGATAGCTACAGTGTACACAGGCTCGTAAACTGTATATTACCACCATACAAAACCAATAGTGGAGACACCAGGTACACGGGCTCTGCAGACTGTATAATTACCTCCATACAGGGGACCATACAGTGGTAGACACCAGTTGTACACAGGCTTTTGCAGACTATATATTACCTCCATACAGTGGACCATAAAGGGGTTTAACCACCAGTGTACACAGGCTCTGTAAAACTGTAATAACCACCAAAACAGTGACCATATAGTGGTAAGATATCAGTGTACACAGACTATGTGTTTAAAAAAGTGTAGTTACATCTATGTGCCCTCTGACGAGTCGTTGACTTTTCCCCTTTTTGTTCTGCATCCGGTCCAGTCCCCCCATCATGATGACGTTCTCCCGACCACTTGTCCCTGCAGATTTAGACACAAATATCTTAGAATCCGACTTTCCGAAACCTGCCCCCGGGTTATATGGGGGGTCCATTTGGGCAGCAGGGTTTAGATAGGCTATATGGGCCCCAGATAGGCAAGGTTTAGGTAGGCAATAGACTCCCCATATAGGCAGGCAGGGTTTAGGTAGGTATAGGGAGCCATACAGGAAAGACAGGTTAGGTTTGGGCTATAGGGCCATATAGGAAGGGTTTATGTAGCTAAAGGAGCCCCATATAAGTGAACAGTAGGCTTCGGGGCTATTTAGGTAGGAAAAGGCTTTAGGGGCTATAGGGCTATATGCCAGAAAGGCTTACGGGGGCAAATAGGCAGGGCGTCGCTAGGCTGTTTTATTCGGGGCTCGGCCCCGAATAAAACCCCCTGTGCCCGAGTCTCCCGGGCTCCAGGCCTCTGCGCTGGGCTGGAGCACCGACTGGCTCTTCAGCTGCATGTGCGTCCGCTGGGCGCACACACAGGCTGAGGGCTTCTGCGGGCAGAGAGGTGAGCACATCCCTGCCCCGCAGACATGTCGGACCCACAGGTCCTACCCCGCGGGGCTGCCGGGTCCTCACAGCGCTGAGGAACCGCCGCGGCCCCGTGCGCCTCAGCCGGCAGCGTCGCGATGACATCACGTCATCGCGACACTGCCTGTCCTCGGGCGCACAGCTCGTCATAGGCCGTGCGCCCGAGGAGCTGCCGGACTGAAGAGGACGTAGCGCGCTCGCAGGGGGAGTTAAGGTGAGTAATTATGTTGTTATTTTTATAGCGTTTTCCTTCCTCATGCCCCTATAATGCCTGCCCGTGGGCCCCCTATACCTGCATGTCCCCTATAATGCCTGCCTGTGGCCCCCATATTCTGCCAGTGGCCCCCATATCCCGTCTGTGGCCCCCTATCTCCGGCCTGTGCCCCTATAATGCCTGCCTGTGGCCCCCATATGCTGCCTGTGCCCTTTTATCCCGGCCTGTGCCCTTATATACCTGCCTGGGGCCCCCCATATCCCTGCCTGTGGCCCCCATATCCCTGCCTGTGACCCCCATATCCCTGCCTGTGACCCCCAAAAACCCTGCCCGTGACCCCCCATTTCCCTGCCTGTGCCCCATATAAATGCTCATTGCCCCCCAAAACTGCCTCATTGCCCCCATATACTGCCTCAGTGCCCCCATATACTGCCTCAGTGACCCCATATACTGCCTCAGTGACCCTATATACCTGCCGGTGCCCCCATATACTGCCTGTGGCCCCATATACTGCCTCAGTGCCCCATATACTGCCTGTGGCCCCATATACTGCCTCAATGACCCTATATACCTGCCTGTGCCCCCCTATACCTGCCTGTGCCCCCCTATACCTGCCTGTGCCCCCCTATACCTGCCTGTGCGCCCCTATATTCTGCCTCAGTGCCCCTATATTCTGCCTCAGTGCCCCTATATATTGCATGTGGCCCCCATATACCTGCCTGTGGCCCCCATAACCTGCCTGTGGCCCCCATATACTGCTTCAGTGCCCCTATATACCTAACTGAGGGAACTGCTATACCTAAAATTAAGGAGTTGCTGGAAATGTGAGGATTCTAAGATATTTGTGTCCAAATCCTCAGGGAAGAGTATTGGCCGGGAGCAATCACATGAAGGTGTGAACCGGGTGGAGAAGAAAAGGGAAAGTGAACGACGCTGATCAGAAAAGACTCTCCGGGGAGTTACTAAATGTAACAGCAGGGTAATCACTTATATGTCTGCAGAGCGTCTAAAATACAACTATATCTACCACTATATGGCCCCTGTATGGCGGTGGTATATGTAATCAGAGCCTGTGTACAGCTGGGAGTCGCATGTGGGGGTCGCGTTCAGTCAGGGTCTGGCAGGATTATTTGAGCCTTAAGTAGTAATAGTTTTGGGTCTTGATTTTGTAGGAGTGTTTTTAGTCACAATCACTTGTCTGGGAGATTTGCTCCAGTAATCGGGGGATTAATTTTGGGGACTGTTTTTGGGGTATTGTCATATGAAGGTTCGAAGTTCGAAAAAGTAAATTTGTCATTGGTGATTTTTACTGTACAGTGACTGCTGGGAGATGGACGGGATCTGTGTGGGATGTGCAGAAAATTAGTGACAGGAACAGAAGGTTTTTCTCTGTAAAAAAACATCCACAGTTCACAATGAGGCGGGAAAAACACAAAGGGCCCGAGCCCCGGATGTTTTAGGACCCTAGCAACGCCCCTGGCTATAGGGCTATTCAGGCAGGCAGACAGAGTTATATAGGCAGGCTTTAGGGGGCAATATAGGCAGGCTTGGGGGGGGGGACTATGTAGGCAGGCTTGGGGAGGGACTATGTAGGCAGGCTTGGGGGGCTATGCAGGCAGGCTGGGGGCTATATAGGCAGGCTGGGGGCTATGTAGGCAGGCTGGGGGCTATATAGGCAGGCTTGGTGGGTATATAGGCAGGCTTAGGGGGTATACAGCAGGCTTAGGGTGTATACAGGCAGGCTTAGGGGCAGGTAAAATAAGAAATAGTTTACTTACCTCAGTCAACGCTTCCCCGATGCGCTGCCGCTCTGCTACTTTCCCTGCAGCCTCTGCGCTCAGCGCGGGTGGCGCGGTGATGTGACGTCACCGCGCGCGCCCACGTGATCACAGAGGGCCAGCAGGGAAAGTAGCAGAGCGGATCGTCGGAGGGCCCGGGTGTTCAGAGGTAGCATACGCCGGGCCCCGCAGCTCTGCGCCCGCCGCAGTGAACTGTTAAGTTCACTGCCAGCGGGCCCAGGAGCGGCATTACCGGGGTAGCGGGCGCGGTAGCAGCTGCCCCGGGGCGCAGGCCCCCTAAGCGCATGGGCCCCGGGGCAGTTGCTATGTCTGCTACCCCGGTAGTTACGCCCCTGTTGAGATCAATGCCAAACTGACAATGTCCCTCATTAAATTTCCAGTAGAATCCTCCAGACGCAGCCGACCACTCACTGTAGACCCTTAGTCAGCTGCTCCTCCTCAAAAGAGCTGACCAGCCCCTGCTTTGAGCTTCATCAAGAGACCAATATCTTTATGAGTGCTGGACTGCTTTCCGCCAACAAATGGTTCCTCATAGCAGAGCCAGGAGTTGCTCCCATTACACTATAGACCTACCCAAAAGAATATAGGTCACAAAAGAGCCCTGAGCAATTCTTGGATACCATCTTCACTATAACAGTGGCTATTTGTTATGGAATTGCCAATATGTTACTTCCAGGAATGGAATTGCCAGACAAGCAAATCCCCAAATAGGCACAAAATATACAAGACAAGCAGAGCCTAATCAAAACTGCTGTATGCAATACACTCTCTATGGTGAGTCTGAGACTACCTCTTAGTGTTCAGAGTCTGCTGCAAAGCAGGATGGACTTGGCTGAAAGAGACCCAGGTTACCGCACCGGAGAGATGTAGGAAGACAAACGCAAATGGGGAGACTGAGAGGACGAACAAGGGAGGAAAGGGGAAACAGGACAAAACCCAAACCAAATGAGCCAGGGTCAAAAGACAAGAATATACATGGCACAAAATTTACAAAAAGCAGAAAACACTTCACAAACTGCAAGCAGAATAAAATAATAGAGCCAGGAAGAATCACAGGCAACTGGCTAAGCAGCAAACAGGTTTAAATACCCTGCCTACAGATTGGACACAGGTACGGAAGTCTCATTGGCTCTGTTCCAACCCTGGGCTGAGGCTGGGTCAGAAGATGGGATAAAAAGAGACAATGCTGAATTTCTGACAATAGGATTGCAAATGTCTGTAACCAGTTGGAAAGCATACAAGGAATCAATTTTTACTACCTAAATTCTTCCTCCTCCTCCTTACACTAGATTGGCTGAACTTGTGGATATTAAACATTTCTGAGCAGAGTAGGGAAAATATAGTCCCCTCAAGAAAATATTCTCCCTAACCTCAGCCCTGAAATGAGCCCCCAGTGACACTTTAGGGCACATATACCTCCCCCTTTTGCAGCGTCTGACAAAATAACCTCATCGCTCTCTCACCTAGCTGCTGAAGTTCAAGCCCCAAATGGAGGGGAGCCCTGAAAAGCCTTTTATCGCCACAGCTACCATAGATGTACCTGTGGGGGCCGCAACCAGGGGCGTAACTTTGGTTCAAAAAGTGGGGAAGACCAATTTTCCCTCTCATCCCCTATCTTCCTATCCCTCCCTCCTTCACTCGCCTTCCCATTCACTTCCCCTGCCTTCCCTTCTCTCCCCTCCGCTCCCTGCAGTGAAATGGCCCCCTCTAACCCAGCTAGGAGGTCTGAGGGAGTCCTGTGAGCTTCCCCAGCAGGTCCGGGCGGAGTCCTTATGGCAAACACTTTTGGTGCAATCCGTAAGGTTATGAGTGGCTCTCTAATTACTGAAGTTTAGAGCCGGACTGGGACTAAGAAGCAACCCTGGCAATGAAGCCGAACCAGCCCCCCCCTATAATATTTCCCCCTCTACATGGAAATAAAAAAATTTTGTGCCATGCAGTAAATTTTGCTTAACCTCTCCCAAACCCCCCGTCACTACTCTATTAAATTTGTTATACACACAACAGAATGAGGAAAATAAAAGAACCCAATCTCACTGTACCCCTAGGAATCACTTATGCCACATGCTGTACCCCAAATTGTATATATTGCATACCGTACACCAGAAATGACATCACTCACTGCACCCCAGAAATGAATTATATTACACATGGTAGCCACAGAAATTACATTACTAACTGCACCTTAGAAATGACTTGCACATTGTACTCAAGAAATAATATAATTCGCTGTAGCCCAAAATGTATTATAATTCACAAATATAGAAGTAACGGAGCGGCACTCACCAATCTTCTCCTTTCCAATTCTTTATAGAGCGTCAAATTACATATAGTAGGGAGACAGATACTTCAAACCCACGATCGTTTCGCGTGTTCACTCTCACGCTTTCTCAAGGCATGAACGGGGGAGGAGCGTTTCTCCGCAATATACCTCCCCCTTCGTACCTCTCAGCTGGATACAATTAAAAACAAAAACACATTTAAAAACATTGTTTACAGAAAAAACAGATAGATCGTTCCTTCATTTAATCCATTGGACCCAATGCTTCATCTTAAGATCCATCTAGATTCACTTTGTAATAATTTAGTATGTCTATCTTTATTAACTCCTGCCTTACTAATTTTTTCAATACCAGCAAATTTTATGTTAGATGTATTTCCTCCATGTGCATCCCGCATATGATTTATAAAGCGAAGTACACCTTTACCCGATTTAACAGAATATATATGCTCTTTGATCTTTATTATAAATGGTGTAAAGGTTACCATATAGTGCTCAAAACTGCCCAAATCACATTCTACATAGTTTAGTTTTTTAACAAGTTATTAATTCTATTTACCCTATAATTTTAAAGTCCAACCATGAAATTTCCAACACTGTTTTCATTTGGAGCAATATTACCAAAATTTCTACATTTGTGATTTCCATTGGGCCAGGTTTTTCAACCAGTCATTATTTTTTTCTTTTCTTTTAGTTTGCTGTTCACTAATTTATCCTTCAAGTTTCGACACCTTTTAAAAGACACGATCGGAGGCTGTAAGATCTTGTCCTTCAGATCACTATCAGTCATAAGTATATGCCAATGTTTTCTTACTGTACGTTTCACATATTCTGATAGATTACTATACTCAAAGGAAAAGACAAACCTATTTACTTCACTTTTTTTAGTTTTTTATACAACAATTGTTTTCTCTCTTGTCTCATGGCCTTTGTAAAGGCTCTTGATATGTTTTTTTCCTCATATCCTCTAACCCTGAGTCTTTCCATTAAATCAACTCCGTATAGCTGAATAAATCGATGAAATGACTACTAGTGAGGAAAGTGAAAGAGTCAACCGCCATAATACTGTTGATACAGGACGGGAAGATGTAGATACGTTTTTTAAACAATTTAATATTTATGACGAGATCAAAGTACTAAGAACGCGGACATTGGAACAAAGAGAATTAACCCTTGCTGTTTAAGAGGTTCGTGCATTCTGGACCAATAAAACGCTACAGTCATATTGTGAAAGTGAACGTTTTCCAAGAGGCTTGCGGGTTTTCAAGGAGATCTTACAATACCAAGTTGATGTAGAGTTTTCGGCTAAATGAAAACAAGCACATATTTATACTCACTCAAGCTTTACGTATTAGTCGGGAAAATCTTTCCAGAATTATGAAAAAACCCCCAAAAAAAAAACTGACAACTGTGAAAAGGGAAATTTAAGATCACGGTCTGACTGGGCCCAATGGACTCATTTGAACGTAAAATGGAAAACCGTCTGCCCCCTTTTCAGAATGAAATAAAAGGAAAAGAAAAAGAAAAATTTATTCGGGACAAAATAGATTTTAAACAAGATGCATTTTTCCCTTTGGAGAAATAAAGTAATCACCAAAGAAGTGAAAGGAATTGGAGAAGATCGCGTCCCTCATTTAAAAAAATGGATTACTGGACAACGGATTCGGGATCGGATACCAGTGTAGGAGATGAAGCTATGGAGATCCAACGAGATCATCTCGGATCTTACAGTGGTGTGAAGGTTCATCATCACGGGGCCCTTTAGCGAAGAACTTTCGCGGGGGAAAAAAGATCAAGTCACCCTACAGAGGGAGCGGTACCAAGAGGAAGCAGGTCTCTTGGAGGAGGTAGAGTGTCCTGCTCCTCGAAATTCCACATGCATGAAAGAGGGGGGTGAGGGAAAAAGTAATGTCATAAATATATCAAGCTTAGAACTAACAGATATAGATAAATCATTGCTGTCAAAAGGGCTAAACTTTGTATGACTAGTCCCTTCAATTACACCCAATTCCAAATAGATTTGAGTAAATTCTTAAGAAAAATAAACCTGTATAAAATATTTAAAATAAAACTGAAAAAGAAATAATTTCAGTATGTGAAGGAGAGAAGTCAACGAGGGTTAGCAGGTTAGGATTTTCCTTTGGAAGCAATATGACTGATACTGATCGGGAGGTTGTTAAGGATCTCTTAGACCTTCTAAATGAGGATAAGGAAGAAGAAAAGGGAGAGATCGATGAAGAGGATCGTTTCAATGGTGGTGAAAAATCCACTTTTTTTCCCCCCTTGCCAGTGGGCTCAGCGTTTGCTATGTTTCAGGAGGCAGTTCTGAGAGATGTAAAAGCTCTTATCTATCCCAAATCTGAATCTAACTTGACAAGGGAAGAAAGGGAGGCCCTAGAAAGATTGAGAAACAATACAGAAATTGTTGTGAAGCCCGCTGACAAGGGGGGAAACATTGTAATTATGGATAGGACATATTACATTGAGGAGGCAATAAGACAATTAAATGATGAGAAAACCTATAAAAAATTGAGTAAAGATCCAACTGAGAAGTATAAAGGAAAGTTACAAACATTTTTGCAAAAAGGGATTCAACATGAATTCATTTCACAGAGACTAGCCGAAAAGTTATTTCCAAAAGAGGTTGCTAAACCATCGTGGTAATTCCTCCCTAAGATACATAAAAATCAGCAACGTCCTCCGGGACGCCCGATAATTGCGGGTATTGGGTCACTAACTGAATTTGTGTCTCAGTACCTAGATTGGATATTGAGACCACTATTGGCAAATGTACCATCGTTCCTGCTGGACACCAAAACCCTCCTTCGGAATTTAGATGAGATGAATATACAACCAGGATACAGTCTGGCAACAATTGATGTTGTCAGTCTGTACACTCGGATTTTACACAAATATGGGATAGAGGCAGTTAGATCATTTTTGAAGAGATCAAATAGGCAAGAGTCACATAGGATATCTTTGTGAATTATTGGAGTTTATATTAACACACAATGCCTTTTGTTTTGGGGATCAATGGTACATACAACACACAGGGACGGCGATGGGGACGCCAGTCGCCCCGACTTTTGCCAATATTTTTCTGGCATTATGGGAGGAGGAATTTATATATAATGTGAGGAACCCATATCTATCCTACATACAACACGGTCAAGATTTATTGACGATGTGATGATTGTTTGGTCAGGATCACGAGATCAATTTGAGGATTTTGTAAAGTATATAAATAAAAACAACCTAAATATGGCATTTACAGCGACATTTGGGGGTGATAGTGTAGTATTTCTAGATGTAGAGGTGCAGTTGAAGGAAGATGTGATAATAACAAGGGGATATAGGAAACCCAATGCTACGAATTCATTACTACATAATGATAGTTTTCACCCAGGACATGTTAAAAAATCGCTTCCATATGGACAGTTCCTAAGATTAAGGCGTAACAACAGTGAATATGAAGACTTCTTGCAACAATCAGTTGATTTAATGGAAAGACTCAGGGTTAGAGGATATGAGGAAAAAAAACATATCAAGAGCCTTTACAAAGGCCATGAGACAAGAGAGAAAACAATTGTTGTATAAAAAACGTAAAAAAAGTGAAGTAAATAGGTTTGTCTTTTCCTTTGAGTATAGTAATCTATCAGAATATGTGAAACGTACAGTTAGAAAACATTGGCATATACTGTACTTATGACTGATAGTGATCTGATTGGACAAATCTTACAGCCTCCGATCGTGTCTTTTAAAAGGTGTCGAAACTTGAAGGATAAATTAGTGAACAGCAGACTAAACGAAAAAAATAATGACTGGTTCAAAAACCTGGCCCCAATAGGAAATCACAAATGTAGAAATTGTAATATTTGCTCCAAGATGAAAACAGGTGAACATGTATGTATAGGACCAGTTAAATAATAGGTAAAAGAATTAATAACTTGTAAAACTAACTATGTAGTTATGTGATCTGGTGCAGTTGTGAGCATTCCTATATAGGTAAAACCATCAGACCATTATATAAAAGAATCAAAGAGCATATATATTCTGTTAAATCGGGTAAAGGTGTACCTCGCTTTATAAATCATATGCGGGATGCACATGGAGGAAATACATCTAATATAAAATTTGCTGGTATTGAAAAAATTAGCAAGGCAGGAGTTAATAAAGATAGACATACTAAATTATTACAAAGTGAGTCTAGATGGATCCTTAAGACTGAAGCATTGGGTCCAATGGGATTAAATGAAAGGAACGATCTATCTGTCTTTCTGTAAACACTGTTTTTAAATGTGTGTTGTTTTTAATTGTATCAGCTGAGAGGTACGAAGGGGGAGGTATATTGCGGAGGAACGCTCCCTCCCGTCATGCCTTGAGAAAGCGTGAGAGTGAACACGCGAAACGAAACGTCGGTGAAGTATCTGTCTCCCTACTATAAAGTTAATTTACGCTCAAAAAAGAATTGGAAAGGAGAAGATTGGTGAGTGCTGCTCCGTTACTTCTATATTTGTGAATTATACGAACGGACTTGCTCTCTTTACTTGGAGCTGAGCACCACGTCTCCAGAGTGTTTGGCGAGAGCGACTCGTATCCCTCTGTAGTTAAAAGTAACAACTGAAGTTGAAGTGGAGTAGTGCCGCCCTGATTTCTTTTCAAAAGGAGACAAAAATGTATTATATTACACACTGAACCCTAGAAATGAATTACATTACTCACTGTACTCCAGAGATTACATCACACCATACCCCAGACATTACAATTCACTGTACCCCAGATATTACTACATTACACACTGTACTCCAGAGATTACATTACACCATACCCCAGAGATTAAATTACACCATACCCCAGAGATTACATTACACACTGTACCCTAGAGATTACATTACTCACTGTACCCCAGAGATTACATTACACACTGTACCACAGAGATTACATTACAAACTGTATCCCAGAGATGAGATTACTACATTACACACCATACACCAGATATTACAATACTCACTGCACCCTAGAGATTACTACATTACCCACTGTACCCCAGAGATTATTACATTACCCACTGTACCCCAGAGAATAGTTTACACACCGTACCCCAGATATTCTGCATTATTCACCATACCCCAGAGATTACATTACACACTGTACAACAGATTACTGCATTATTCACTGTAGCCCAGAGATTACATTACACACTGTACAACAGAGATTATATTACACCATACCCCAGAGATTATCACATTACACACAGTAACCCAGAGACTACATTAGACAAGGTACCCCAGAAATTGTGTGTGTGTGTGTGTATATATAATGGCAAGGAAAGAAAAGAAAGGGAGGGCGCACAATAGTGTAATACAGTTAAAATAATTGGCCAATAGAAGAGCAAAGCTCACCTGGTAAGGTTGTGCAGTAAATAGAGGCACAACACTCAAGAAGGCTTACAGGGCTTTTGATAATGTAGCCCTTAAGACAGCAGCCTGGATCCAGGAAAAACACAGGTCCGATACAGGACTAGGTAGAAACTATATTGAAGTATCCAAAATGGACGTGGATCCGGCACTCCGAGGCAAGAACAGAGAGAAGCGATCTCTCGCTATCATATATTAAAAAGACTGGCTTTATTGTTTAAAAGTGCAGCAGACTTATGCTGTCACACAATTAAAACCAAAAGACATAAATAAAAAGGCTCAACGCGTTTCCTGCGGCAAACCCGCACTTCCTCAGGAGCATGCATACACTGCACATGGCTACAGGCTATATATATAAAACATGGATGCCGGCAGGAAGTTGTCACAACGGCATCGACGAAACAAAGATCTTTTTAGTCCACAATATCTGATTCTATAGTAAAGAAGACTCTGAATGGATGGAGGATCTGTCAATCACTATTAGTGTCAGGTCACATGTCTTTGAGCTTTAAAGACTGGTGGTGAAAGCTGTCAATCAAATGATGTCATTGGAGATCCGGCTTCTGATGTCGGCATGCACAGGGACTGGTTGGAGATCCTGTCAATCTCCCAATGTCGACACTATGAGACGATAAAGTCCCGTAATTGTTCTGTTACAAGTGAAAATGCATAACCTTAAACATACATGATATCAGTCTCCTTATAAATATATCACAAATTAAAACTAATAGGCTGCGCCAAACCAAAATCATAAATATTAATCTTTTAATTTACATAAAAAACTGCTACACTATATAATCCTTACTCAATTAAGAACTACATTTTTATTAAAATTGTAATGCCTAAAAATAGACCAATATTAAATATAAATAGTTTCGATTACTTCATTTAATCCCTTTGGCCTTAAAGTCTGTAGTGTGAAGATCCAGTACATTTCTTTTTTTTGAAGAATCTGGGAACGATTGGGTACATCACAATTAACACTATCTATAGGGGTAATATTGAAAAACGAAAAATCTTTATGTGCCTCTGTGCAATGTCTTGCATTGCTTTGTAAAAGATCACTTTTTTTGTGCTAGCACGATGACCATTTAAACTAATATGTAGAGGGCAGGTGGATTTGCCTACGTATTGCATTGAACATCTACATTCAATTACGTAAACAACATTTGTGCTTTTACAGTTTAAAAAGTTTTTTATGGGATATGATTTTTTCGTTACCTTTGACGTGATTGTATTCGTTGTCCTGATCATGCCACAACATTTACATTTCGGAGTATTACATGGGAAGCTGCCCCGGAATGTTTGTTCCGGCTAGGGGCAATCATACCTTTAATGTTTGGCGGTCTTTCAAATATCAGATTAGGATTTTTTGGTAATAACGGGATTAGATATGGGTCTTCACTCAAATTAAAACAATCCTCAACAAACATTGGCATATTTTGAGTGGCTGCTTTTGTAAGTGGCACCTGCCAATAGCCCTTAGTAAGGTCCAGAGTGGTGATGTATCTGGCGGGCCCTAACCTTTCTATGAGCTCATCCACTCTTGGCATCGATATGCATCAAATTTGGATATCACATTTACTTTCTAAATTCATTGCAGACCTTAGGCTACCGTCGGGTTTCGGAATGAGACTATGTTTGTTATGCTGGAGCCAACCACTCTGTGACCTTTTTTCTATACCCCTCGTACCATGACAACATTTTTCCAATCTCCTCCGAGATGGCCTGTCCTCTGGGCCACGGGCACACGATAGGGCCTCAAACTAACATTTTTGACCCGTTCCGTCCACTAATGTCGAGCTATATGATCTGAGTATCTACCCTGGTAGGTCCGAAAACACGTCTCTATTTCTCGCCCAAGAAACTCTTTCACCTCCTGTGACCTATAACAGCTGACATGGAGTCTCCTGAGATAACGGACCTCTGCAGCTCGGACGTAGGGTCCCTCCTTAGGCCTTACACACAGCACCAAGGGCTTCTCTGTCCCTCCAGGGCTTGAGTAAATTAATGTGGTAGCATCTGGATTGGCTTCCTTTTACCCCGCTGATATACTTTATATTCACTTCACTAATTTTTTTTCCCCGGACTCATAGGTACCTTGCCAATTTTGCCAAGAAATTTACTTCTGCCTGTTGGAACCACACCAACCACGCTCACCTGGCTGAAAAGACCTTTAATTTTGCAGACCCGATTTTTATCCACTCTGGCTTGTGCTTCCTTGGAGCCATCTGCATATTCGTCTTAACAATTGGCACACCGCAGCAATTTCTATCCTGCATTTCCATACATGCTCAATTACGCTGCGGTGAGGTGTTTGCTCCCTGCTCCCAGGTATTTCTTATGCTATATCCAAACAGGACCCCTGGGATGCCCCAGCTAATAAAGCTCAAACGGAGAAAATCCTGTGTGGAGGCCTGCGGAACTCTCTAATGGAGAACATTAGGTACGGCAACATGCCGTCCCAGTCCTTCCATCCATTTCTATCACTTTTTTCGTGGAGCATCCCCTTCAAGTACGATAAACCTTTCTACAAGGCAAACTGATCGGTGTGATACTCTAGGGGTAAGCTGTGTAATTATGGTAGGAGACGACACAGTTTCTTTTTGTAATTTTACTCATAAAAGGGTACCCTGGTCAGATGAGGATTTCTTTAGGGATACCTTTCCGGGCGAACATGGGGAAGAGTTCCCTTGCAATCACCTTAGCTGAAGGTGTTTCCTAAGTGGGATGGCTTCCAGATAACGGGTGTCATAGTTCTAGCACCACCAAGATGTAGCTGGTGGCCCTGGCAGACTTAGAAAGTGGCCCTCCAGGCCATAGCGATTGCGCTCAAATCCGCAAACCTCAATGATCGTAGCAGTACTATGGTTACGTAGGTGTGGCCGCGGTGTAATTATTCTGGCATTCGTGACAAATACCACAGCGTCGAATGACAAAATTTCCTGCTACCGCTCAGTATACAACCCCAAGGCCATTAAAAGTTCCGCTCAATGCCGCCTCCCTCTGGTCTTGTCTACCCCAGATGGCCAGCCAGCACATGTGAATGACCCAGCTCCAAGACCCGATGCTCACATGTGACTAGCGGCACCACAAGTTGTTCAACCACCTCAGTCAGGGTCTTCTTTACCCTGTAAGGAGATTGAATCAAACACTGCAAAATGTGGTGATAACCCTCAATTTGTGTCATGTTCCTTGCTGCACCCCATTTATGATTTTAACATTCCCGCAAGCAGTTTGCTAATTTGGGATCCTTTAACTGCTCCGTCCCAAAGTATTACCACCTGCAACCGTCAAGGTAGAAAACTCAATTTCAGGGGATTTTCCTCCTGAATCCTCCTGCCAGTAACCATTTAAGGGGAAAACTATCATGAACCCCTTCCACTGACACCCCTTTACAGACCTAGCAGTGGTTCGCTGACACTTTTAGACACACTTGACACACCTTGGCACTGCTTATTCTCCCATACATTCCAAAATAAGATAAAAATCCCGCCTAATATCACAAGTAACATTAAGTCCTTTACAACACCGACTTCATTATTAATGAGACCCCACAGGGAGTCTCTATTTGTGACTACGGCGGGTGGGATAGTCTTTAGTGATCCCCATTTATACATACCTAACCCCCAGCAACTGGGTCTTGAGTTTACCTGGGAGCCACTAAACTGCACGGACTAATGTCACCTAGACTCCCAGAGTCCATTAAAGGCCATCACAGAATGGCCTCCTACCGACACGGGACACGCTTGACGCTTGCTCGTAGAGTTTCCTTTTGGGCTCATAGTACAGGCCTGCAAAATAAGACCTGCGCCTCGCCCAAAGATCACATTCCAAGGGTTCTGTAATCATCGGGCACTTTGGCGGCAACATGTCCATTTCCTGCTGTGCCAGCAGACTACCTGCCCGTGGCCTGGTATTTAAAGTCCTTCATTGGACTTGTGCATCCGTTAAAACGGAACGCTCATAAACGTGCCACCTCTTCCTTAGCATCGCAGTCCGTCTCCCCCTTAATATCAGAACAGTCTTAACCATATGCTGGGTTTTCATTCTGTTCCTCGGGCCATGCAGGTCCTGGTAGGAAGTCCCTCAGTGGGGGTCCATAAACCACTCCACTATTGAACCAAGTCGTCCACACTCTTGGATCAGAGTTACCTCAAGCGCGCTAGAGCTCACTGGCAATGGCACGGAGACAAATCGGTATCGCCTAGACGACGCCTTCCACTATTTGCGCAGTTGTGAGCTCCTCAAGCCTTGTAGCCACATTCTGGTAAGGTGTTAAAATGATCATACATCTGGTACCCTCACTGGTTTTCTTGGTGTCGTACTCCAGGTGAAGACTCCGTCGCGCACTGGAAACCGCCAAGGTAAACGCCAATGTGCGGCCTGTCCAGTAATTCCTCCTTTCAGCTTGTAATACACCCTGGCGTCCCTGACTCGCGTCAAAGTAGGCCTTCTGGGTTCACCCCACCGTCAGAAGGTGGGCCAGTACGGTCAGCCCACAGACCAGTGTGTAGCCCGAGCGCCCCCTCTGCGATCCTCTCAAATGTACCAGTAGGCCTCCATGGTCGTCCTCTAGCAGTCATTATTTTGTCCAGCGCCCTTTGGCACTTGCTAGACCGGGGTGCCTGCCTGCAACCCCTGAGATTCCTCTGTTCACTCGTTTTAAGACTTGCAGAGTCTGGGTTCATCATGCGCTGTTTCTGTGGCTGTGGCCTTGGCATCTGCAGTAGGCAGACGATTGGTTATTCATGCTGGGCCTTAACGTTTCCTCATGCACCTTATTTGGTTGTGCACTGGCTTCCTGTTGTGCAGTAACCAACTTGATGAGGTGAAGTTTTGACTGGAATAACTTTTAATCAGCTCGCCATTTTTGCGGTTTCATCCTGCAGTGTAGTGGCAGGTTTAACCCAGGACATGTTTCACCACGCTCCCTCTGTCTGTCTTTTTAAAGTGCCCGCCGCATCCTCCACCATGTGTAAGCTTCCACTCGCGTATAGATCATAGTTGCCAACTTTTGAAAATGAAAAAGCAGGAGATTTTAGACAGCGGCGTGCGTAGCGCGGCGCGACAAAAATTTGCATGGACACGCCCATCTTTCCGGTATGCCATGCCCCCTTCAAAATGCCACACCCACTCCACCTAACTGCAAAACGGCTTTGGAAGAAAGCCAGGTAGAAGCCCTTATAGCCAGGTAGTAACCCCCCATACGCAGGTCGTGCCCCTTCCAGGCAGGTAGATGCCCCCTTGTAGCCAAGTAGATGCCCCTCTGTAGCCAGGTAGGTGCCCCCTTGTTAGCCAGGTAGGTGCCCCCTTTGTTAGCCAGGTAGGTGCCCCCATTGTTGCCAGGTAGTGCCCCCATTGTTGCCAGGTAGTGCCCCATCTGTTGCCAGCTAGTGCCCCCTCTGTTGCCAGGTAGATGCCCCCTCTGTTGCAGGTAGTGCCCCCATTGTTGCCAGGCAGAGCCCCCCCCCTATAGCTAATAAAAATAAAATAATAAAATCCACTTACCTCACCAGGCTCCTGCAGCGCTGCCAGCTCCCGACCGATCTCCTCAGCGGCGCAGGGGGAAGTGAGAGCAGCCGCGCGTCACTCCCCTGGAGCCGCACGTCACTTCCCCTGCTGCCTCCTCCCTGCACAGTGAGACTCCGGGCGGGTGAAGCGGGCGCTGCGCCCGCTGCACCCGCCTGTGGGAACGGACCGGCTGCGCCAGAGTAGCGCACTCGCGCTACTCTGTCGCCGCGGTCAGTTAAAGAGCCCCCGCCGCCTGCTGGCGGCGGGAGGAATGCCAACTCCCCCGGGAGGGCGGGTGGGGACCCCAAATAGCGGGACCCCCACGCCAAAAACGGGAGAGTTGGCATGTATGGTTTAGATGCGGCTCTGGGGATCGCAGTCCAATGCAGACAGACACAGACAGGTTGATCTGGTTCCAGCACGGGTCCTCCCATGTTTTATTGGCACAACAGGTATACAGCAAAACGTATGCCAGATACAAACAGAATTGACAAACAAAACGCCTGCTCGGCTGAGCGCTGACTAGACAGTGCACTCACTACACCTTGTCCAGCAAATGGTCTAGGCGAGGTCCTGGATACTTCCAGTCAGACACACCTCTCAGGCCAAACTCCTTGACCTGTATGACAGAGAGCTGATCAGCTGACTAGCTGACTTATAACAGCTAGCCCAAATCCTGGTCAGGTGGAACAAGGGGAGTAGACACCCACCCAACGCTTTGCCTATTCCCAATAGAAGCCGTCCCGGGTTTTGGCTGAAGCAACCATACTACCTAGAAAACGTATGTTAACCCCTTATTGAGGTCAACGCAACACAAACTAAATGGCTTCTATTTCACCAAGGCCAGGTAACCTTGGTGACATGTTACCTACTCTCTTTTCCTGGTGTAAGCCAGAAATCTCGCTGGGATGTACACCCCATTAAGGACCTTCCCTGCTGCCACCTTACATAACATATTAATATTTATATCTTGGTTTGGAGCAGCCTATTAGTTTTAATGAGATAGTTTTGATGAGATGGCTGGGGCAGACATGGAGAGAGATGGCTGGGGGAGAGAGAGAGATGGCTGGGGGAGAGAGAGAGAGATGGCTGGGGGAGAGAGAGAGAGAGAGAGAGAGATGGCTGGGGGAGAGAGAGAGAGAATGCTGGGGGAGAGAGAGAGAGATGGCTGGGGGAGAGAGAGAGAGATGGCTGGGGGAGAGAGAGAGAGAGAGATGGCTGGGGGAGAGAGAGAGAGATGGCTGGGGGAGAGAGAGAGAGAGAGAGAGAGAGAGATGGCTGGGGGAGAGAGAGAGAGATGGCTGGGAGAGAGAGAGATAGATGGCTGGGGGAGAGAGAGAGATAGATGGCTGGGGGAGAGAGAGAGATAGATGGCTGGGGGAGAGAGAGAGATAGATGGCTGGGGGAGAGAGAGAGAGATGGCTGGGGGAGAGAGAGAGAGATGGCTGGGGGAGAGAGAGAGATGGCTGGGGGAGAGAGAGAGAGAGATAGATGGCTGGGGGAGAGAGAGAGATAGATGGCTGGGGGAGAGAGAGAGATAGATGGCTGGGGGAGAGAGAGAGATAGATGGCTGGGGGAGAGAGAGAGATAGATGGCTGGGGGAGAGAGAGAGATAGATGTATGGGGAGAAAAGAGGATAGATGGCTGGGGGAGAGAGAGAGAGAGATGGCTGGGAGAGAGAGATGGCTGGGGGAGAGAGAGAGAGAGAGAGATGGCTGGGAGAGAGAGAGAGAGATGGCTGGGGGAGAGAGATGGCTGGGGGAGAGAGATGGCTGGGGGAGAGAGAGAGATAGAGGGCTGGGGGAGAGAGAGAGATGGCTGGGAGAGAGAGAGAGAGAGAGAGATGGCTGGGAGAGAGAGAGAGAGAGAGAGAGAGAGAGAGATGGCTGGGGGAGAGAGAGAGAGATGGGTGGGGGAGAGAGAGAGAGAGAGAGAGAGAGAGAGAGAGAGAGATGGCTGGGGGAGAGAGAGAGAGATGGCTGGGGGAGAGAGAGAGAGATGGCTGGGGGAGAGAGAGAGAGAGAGATGGCTGGGGGAGAGAGAGAGAGAGAGAGAGAGAGATGGCTGGGGGAGAGAGAGAGAGAGAGAGAGATGGCTGGGGGAGAGAGAGAGAGAATGATGGGGGAGAGAGAGAGATGTGAGAGAGAGAGAGAGTGGTGGGGGAGAGAGAGAGAGAGAAGAGTCTGGGGGAGAGAGAGAGAGAGAGAAGAGTCTGGGGGAGAGAGAGAGAGAGAGAAGAGTCTGGGGGAGAGAGAGAGAGAGAGAAGAGTCTGGGGGAGAGAGAGAGAGAGATGGTTGGGGGTGAGAGAGAGAGAGAGATGGTTGGGGGAGAGAGAGAGAGATGGCTGGGGGAGAGAGAGAGAGATAGCTGGGGGAGAGAGAGAGAGGGCTGGGAGAGAGGAGGATAGAGATGGCTGGGGAGAGAGAGAGAGAGATGGTGGGGAGAGAGAGAGAGAGAGGCGGGGGGAGAGAGAGAGAGAGAAGCTGGGGGGAGAGAGAGAGAGAGACAAGCGGGGGGAGAGAGAGAGAGATAACCGGGGGGAGAGAGAGAGAGAGAAGCGCTGGGGGAGAGAGAGAGAGAGAGATGGCTGGGGGAGAGAGAGAGAGAGAGAGATGGCTGGGGGAGAGAGAGAGAGAGAGAGAGAGATGGGTGGGGGAGAGAGAGAGAGAGATGGCTGGGGGAGAGAGAGAGAGAGAGATGGCTGGGGGAGAGAGATTGAGAGAGAGAGATTTTCATTCCGTGGAAAAACGCATCCGGAAAGCGGTGCTTAAAACGCAGGTGAAAAAGCATTGAAAACGGATCCAAATAAAGTATCCAATGCTGCGTTTTGCGGATCCGCTTCCCGGATGCGCTTTTCAAGTGCGACAAACGGATCCGTAAAAAGGATCCAAAACGCCGTGTGAACAAGCCCTTAATCGTCTCATAGTGTTGACATTGGGAGATTGACAGGATCTCCAACCAGTCCCTGTGCATGCTGACATCAGAAGCCGGATCTCCAATGACATCATTTGATTGACAGCTTTCACCACCAGTCTTTAAAGCTCAAACATGTGACCTGACACTAATAGTGATTGACAGATCCTCCATCCATTCAGAGTCTTCTTTACTATAGAATCATATATTGTGGACTAAAAAGATCTTTGTTTCGTCAATGCCGTTGTGACAACTTCCTGCCAACATCCATGTTTTATATATATAGCCTGTAGCCATGTGTAGTGTATGCATGCTCCTGAGGAAGTGCGGGTTTGCCGCAGGAAACGCGTTGAGCCTTTTTATTTATGTCTTTTGGTTTTAATTGTGTGACAGCATAAGTCTGTTGCACTTTTAAACAATAAAGCCAGCCTTTTAAATATATGATAGCGAGAGATCGCTTCTCTCTGTTTTTGCCTCGGAGCGCCGGATCCACGTCCATTTTGGATACTTCAATTATGTGTGTATATACACATATATTGAACACAGACACACTACACACTTAGGGTGGGTTCACATGACAGTTTTTCAGCACTGACAAAGTAGTTTGCTTGTTGGAAATTCGGCATTTGCAAACGCAGAATTCCAACGAGCAAATGACCCAGACTGCCCGAGGTAGATTTCTGCCTCCTATTCTTTAGTGCTGTTAGTGCATAAAACACCTCGAAGAATACTTTGTAGACGCTAACAGTACGTGCCGAAAATACTACAACGACACTGATATCACATAGGGTATAATGTGAATCAGTTTCCTGCCGGATTGGACGCCGGTTCTGAGGCAGATCCAGCACTGAATCCGCCCAGAATCAGCATTCATATCTTCCACCTGAACGTACCCTTAAGGTATGTCACAAGGCATATAGCGGGGTGTACTGTGTGCTCTGCTATATGCCGGGTGCTTTAGAAGTATGCACTGGCCAGTCCGCACTTCTAAAATGCTGTGGGACCGGCCCCATTCACTTTAATTTTCCCCAGCGCATACTGTAAGTGCAGGGAAGACGTGATATGGCTAGACACATGGCTGTACATTACAGTGCCTTGGGAAAGTATTCGGCCCCCTTGAACTTTTCAACCTTTTGCCATATTTCAGGCTTCAAACATAAGGATATAGAAGTTTTTGTGAAGAATCAACAGCAAGTGGGACACAATTGTGAAGTGGAAATCTGAAAAGTGGGGCGTGCAATATTATTTGGCCCCTTTACTTTCAGTGCAGCAAACTCTCTCCAGAAGTTCAGTGAGGATCTCTGAATGATTCAATGTTGTCCTAAATGACTGATGATAAATATAATCCACCTGTGTGTAATCAAGTCTCCATACAAATGCACCTGCTCTGTGATAGTCTCAGGGTTCTGCTTAAAGCACAGAGAGCATCATGAAGACCAAGGAACACACCAGGCAGGTCCGTGATGCTGTTGTGGAGAAGTTTAAAGCCAGATTTGGATAAAAAAAGATTTCCCAAATTTTAAACATCCCAAGGAGCACTGTGCAAGCGATCATATTGAAATGGAAGGAGTATCAGACCACTGCAAATCTACCAAGACCCGGCCGTCCCTCTAAACTTTCATCTCAAACAAGGAGAAGACTGTTCAGAGATGCAGCCAAGAGGCCCATGATCACTCTGGATGACCTGCAGAGATCTACAGCTGAGGTGGGAGAGTCTGTCCATAGGACAACAATCAGTCGTTCACTGCACAAATCTGGCCTTTATGGAAGAGGCAAGAAGAAGCCATTTCTCACAGATATCCATAAAAAGTCTCATTCTGATATAAAGGACAAACCCCAAATTAAACAAACAACATTACATAAAAAAGAAAAAGGGGTACATTCCTTCCCTTAGTTCCCAAAAAATCCCACGTATAATTAGGGGTCCACCTTAACCACCCCAAACCGGGGTTTTCCCCAACTATGTGAAACCACACTTCAGTCATTTACATTTAAAATCCTTTGTGGCAAACCCATTTAGCCCAAACCGCAGGCAAAATTAAAATCAATTAAACGAACACGGGTCACCCATTAAGTTTTATAAAACAAAAAAAAAAAAAGACAGCGAAAAAGAGGGAAATATGACTGGGTAAAAAACAAAAAAATTTCTGTCGCCCGCATTTTTTGAAGCAAAAACAACTTGTGAACTAAAATGGTGTGTGTGGAAAGGGTTTTAAAAATTATATCGGTGCAACAACTACCAAAATTTTTGATTAAAAGAAAATTTTTTGGGATGTCACACTTGATGCTCTCAGTCCCAAAGGATTAGATGAGAAACTTGAAATGAGAGTGTTTTTAAAACATTGAATTTTGTAAACATTGTATTCTGGTAAATGAAATGTATATAAGGTAACACTCCCCCACGCGCTTTTTTTTTTTTTTTTTTTTTTTTTTTTTGCTTGAGAAAAAAGCCAGCTTCGAAACGCCCCACGGGGTGGGGGGGCTCGTCCCCCCAGTTTTATCCTCCCCGCTATGCATGCGAGACATGGATTGCTTTTGATTCTGATAAGTACTTGCACTTTACTATGCCTTACAAACTACTGTGAAATTTTATACGTTATTTGATTAAAGCATTTTTGAGAATTTTAAAAGTTTGGTCATTGCTATATAAGGTATGTACGTGAGAGGGTGGAAGCTATAAAACCAAACTTGTGTGAAAGGAACCAAACTCTTTTCCCAAAAAACCATTGTTTTTTTTAAAGAGGCAAGAAGGACCATTTCTCCAGATACCAAAAAAAGTCTATTTAAGTTTCCCGCAACCGCCGGGGAGAACCAAACATGTGGAAAAAGGGGGCCGTTGGAGACACCAAACATTGGAAAAAGGGGGCCGCCTGGGAGACACCAAAATGGGGAGAAGGGGTGCCTGGGGCACCAAACATGGGGGAAAGGGGGGCCCAAAATGTGAACACCAAAATGGGGAAGAAGGGGCCTGCTCAGATGAAACCAAAATTGATTTTTTTTTGGCCACAATGCAAAACGATATTTTTGGGCTTTAAAAGCAACACGCTCATCCCCTGAACACCCCATCCCCAAGTCACAAGGGTGGGGGCAGCATCATGGTTTTGGGTTTTCCCCCCCCCCCGCGGGACGGAAGATGGTTTAAAATTTATGGGGAAAATGGATGGGGCCAAATACAAGACCATTCTGAAAAAACCGTTGGAGTCTGCAAAAGACCTGAGACTGGGAAGAAAATTTATCTTCCCAAAAAGACAAGATCCCAAAAAATAGAGCAAAATTAAATGGAAGGTTACAAAAACCATTTCCGGTTTTTAGAACGGGCCCAAATCACACCAGACCGAATCCAATGGAGAATTGGGAAAGACTGAAAAATGCTGTTCACAAACCTCTCCATCCAACCCACTGAGCTCCAGCTGCTCACAAACCTCTCCACCAACCCCACTGAGTCCACTGCTCACAAACGTCTCCATCCAACCCCACTGAGCTCCAAATGTCACAAACGTTCCATCCAACCCCATGAATCCAGTTTCTCCCAAAGCTCTCCATCCAAATACGAGCCCAGCTGCCACAACGCTCTCCATCCAACCTCATGAGCTCCAGCTGCTCAAAAAGCTCTCCCTCCAACCTCACTGACTCCCCTGCTCCAAACGCTCTCCCTCCAAACCCCATGACTCCAGCTCTCCAGCGCTTCCCTCCAACCCATGAGTCCCGCTGTTCAAAACGCTCTCCCTCCAACCTCACTGAGTCCACTGTTACAAACGCTCTCATCCAACCCCACTGAGCTCCACTGTTTTCCAAGGAAGAATGGGCAAGAATTTCGTTTTCGATTGAAAAACTGGGAGACATCCCATGCATTGTACTGTATGCGCATAAGGGGGGCTACAAAGTATTTAATTAAAGGGGCCCAAAAAATTTTGAATGCCCCCCTTTTCGTTTTTTTTTTTCAAAAATTTAAAAAAAACCCAAAAAATTTCGTTCCCCCTTCAAAAATTTTTGGGCCCACTTGTTGATTCTTCACAAAAAAAAAAAAATTTTTAAACTTTTTGAAGCCTGAAATGTGGGGAAAAGGTTAAAAGTTCAAAGGGGGCCGAATTTTTTCGCAAGGCAGTGTATTACAATCCACATATACAGTGCATACCCATCACAGCACACACAACGCCTGGCATCCTTCTCCCTCCTTACCTGTCTGTAATCTGGTGCAGTTGGCATTCGGAAAAGTTTTTTCTTCTTGAAGGGGGGGTGAAATAGGGGAAGTGGTATACAATGGGGGGGAAAGAACAGCCCCAGAACAGAGTGTGTGGATGTGAGCATTCTATTTGGGGAAGGTTCGTTGGTAAGCAGCCCTGTGAGCCTGGGGCTACCCAACAGCGTGCTCTCACTCTGCCTGACATTTGAGGTGTACCCTACTCTTCCCCCCTGTGCACGAAATATAGGATGTGAAGGGTTAACATTTTCCCCTCTGTGCTCTGGTCCCCATTACCGATTCCATGCTTTCATATGGATTTTTTTTTATTGAAGTGGTTAAAAGTGGGGGGGAACAGCCCCTACCCCGAAAAAAAATGGGGGGCCGTCACTTCCCTACCCCCCTAAATTTTCACCTATCCCCCAACCTCAAACCAAACGCACCTTAGGCCCGGAAAAAACCCCAGACTTTTAAACCAAAGTGTCACTACCCATAAAGAAGTTCTGCATACTAAAGGAACAATGGGGCCCCTCCAAACTTAAAAGGGTTTTCCCCCAACAATTCCCAAAAGAAAAAAGGGGTTCACCATCAGTACCTCTGAATGCTTTTGGTCAGATGATCTTACTTGGGGCTTGTGAATTGCATACAGAGAGTTATAACAAAAGGTGAAATTTGGGGTTTTTGGTCACACTGGTTTATTTTAAGGTATAAGAGCACAGGGGGCTGAATACTTATGCACACCACACTTCAGTTTTTTTGATTTGTAAAAATTTGGAAAAGCATGAATCATTTTCTTAAAGGGGTTTTCTCATCACTGGCTTTCACAGACTTGAGCTGTTGATCTCTTTTACTGCTTCAAAACCAGGGGCGTGTCTATCCTTCCAGGAGGCGTATTCCCTCACTGAAGAGTTGTGACATCATCATTCTATGTGAGCAGTGGGAGAGGATGTCACAGCTCTGCAGACCTCCTGCTATGGTCTCATGTCTGCAGAGCAGTCACCTGCCTCCCAGGTCCTTGTAACCAGAACACCTACATTACTGTAAGCAGTTATACATACAGCCTGAACTGATGAAACAAATGTGAGAAATGAATGCTGCCCCTCTTTTTTTTCTGTGGAGATGTTTGTACTGATACTTTAACCCTTTAACGACACTGGATGTCCCAGTGCTGGCAAAGGGCCTTGTAGCGGGATCGTGGCGGATGTCAGCTGTTAATTACAGCTAACAAAGCGCGGGATGGAGCTGCTGCCATCCTGCACTGTTTAACGCCTTAAATGCAGCGACATCTAAATGAATAAGAAACAGTGCTGCGCTCCATTCCTCACCGTGATCGGGACATCAGCAGTGAGATCGCTGTGTCCCGATCACTTAACATGGCAGCTGGAAGTCTTGTGAAGACTTCCATTGCCGCCGCCATATTGGTACACCCTAATGCATTGTCTATAAAATGAATTAGGCTGTATAAATGATAGCGCCCCCTAGTGGTGAAGTACCCTAGGAGGACGTAGGGTGACATATATGAATGGGGCTGTGCCAGATATATGGCATCTTTTCAGCCTGATATCAGGTGCAGCCCCGTTCATACATATTTAAATCTCCCGCACGCCACTCCTGGGTGCATTACATCGTGCCTGCGGCGCTTTGTAATGCGCCTGATCTCGGGGGGCGTGCCGGAGGCGGGGTGCACTAGAATTGTAGCAAAGCTACATGTTTATAGCTTTGCTACGGCATTTCTGGGCGCATTAGAGCTGAACAGTTAGAGCACTTTCAAAGTGGTTTACCTGAGCCAGAACTGTCGCCCGAGTGCTGGAATGTGCCTGATTTATGATCCACTATAGAGCAGGTTCATAACTCAGGCGCTTTCTGTGCCTTTTTATGTGCATGAAATTTGGCGTCCACAGGCCAAATTTCATGCATGTTGTTTTTAATGTTAAAAAAGTTTAGAAGTATAAAAAAATATATATAACAAAGTTAAAATCATCCCCCATTTGCCATATTACAAATAAAAAAAATAAAATAATAAAATGTCACAAATATTTGGTATCACTGCATCCGAAAAAGCCTGATCCCAAATTCCAAATGCCAAAATTTAGTTTTTTTGGTCAATTCACGTCCCCTAAAAATTGGAATAAAAGCGATCAAAAAAGTCGCATGCTTTCCAATCTGGTACCAGTAAAAAATACACATCAGCCCACAAAAAATGTCGCCTCACTGAAGTCCGTAGGTGCTAGTACGAAAAAGTTATTGGTCGCAGAAAATGGTGCCACTGCACAAATTTAAAAAGTAGAAAATGTTTTGATTTATTTTTATGGTACCAAAACATAACAAAAAACCCCACATGTTTGGTGTTGCCGGAATCATATCAACCTGCAGAATACAGATAACACATTATTTATATCAGAGAGAGAACGCCCTAAAAATAAATCCCCACAAACATGGCGCAAGTACATTTTTTTTACATTTTGCCCCATTTGGATTTTTTTTGCGGTTTGCTAGTATATTCTATGGTACGGTGAATGACACCATTAGAAAGTACATCTTGTCCTACAAAATAAAAACCCTCATATGTCTAAGTAGGTGGAAAAATAAAAAAAAGTTATGGTTCTTGGAAGGCGAGGAGGAAAAAACCAAAAAAAAAAGTAAGGTTCTTAAGTGGTTAAAGAATATTGGGTTCTCGGCATCTTCAGATCTGAGAAACCCATTTCACAGTTTTAAGCTTTCCTGTGCTAAATTCCTCCTCACTGTCCCCATGATTCTTCATCATCACAGATGACAGCTTCCTGGTCCTCAAGGTGGGAATTTATCTTTGCAATGGAACCAGTGTGTAAACTGGCAGCAAAGTTCTGCGGATTGTAAGGATCAGTGCTACAAAGAGTTCTAAAGCACAAGCTCCTCAGGAACAGGAACGTCACCT
Organism: Phyllomedusa bahiana; assembly: GCA_025379985.1. Classification (NCBI taxonomy): domain Eukaryota; kingdom Metazoa; phylum Chordata; class Amphibia; order Anura; family Hylidae; genus Phyllomedusa; species Phyllomedusa bahiana. Next base: position 10,790 of record JAODAL010021319.1, on the reverse strand, counting down.
TCCGGGGCAGATACTGATCCTTCACTGCTGAGGAGGAAGGGGAGTAGGAATTTAAAAAAATTCGGGGCAGCAGAACCTTACTTATTTAGTTTTTGATTTAGTGGAAAACCCCTTTAAGGGTCTTGTTTATACCGTCCAGCATTGGCCATCTGGCTACATGGAGTATTTTACCACAGCCGCAGGATTTGACAGTATTGTGATTGCACCTTGTTGTTTTCTGTCTTTTGTTTGTCTTTTTCCACATTTAAAACTTAGGCTATGTCTACACTGCAGTGGACAAAAAACGACCTGAAAACGAATGACTAAAAACGTTCATGAAGCTGAGTTTTCTGTCCCCTGCCTGTCAAAAGCAGCTGAAAAAACGTCAGTTTTTTGGAGCGTCTTTGCTCTGCTTTTTAATGTATGCACAAATTAAGCCATTGGATGTAAACAACACCCTACAGGTGGAGTTAACATGTTAAGTAGTCACTTCCTTTAGATCACTGTAGCCATTGCGAGCACATTGTCCTTTGTGAGCTGCTGCGTGCTACTACTTTATAACATTTTGCACCAGATTCTTGCACCAAAATCTACAAAATCCCACATTATCTTTGCTTACAGCAAGATAACTTTATTAGCATCAAAATCTGTAAAGAAAAGGATTGTAGCACCAAAATCCCCAAAAACGCATTATTGCGCCAAATTCCGTAAAAAAAAAATTTTGGTGTCAGAAGCGAGATAACTTTATTAGCGCAAAATTTTTTAAAGATATTGATCTTGGCGCCCAAATCCGTAAAAAGACGGATTCTGGCGCCAAAATCCATAAAAAAACGTATTTTTTGGTGTCAAAAGCTAGATCACTTTATTAGCGCCAAAATCTGTAAAAAAAAAAAATTATTTTAGTGCGAAAAAAACGTAAAAAACGGATTCTTGCGCCAAAATCCGTAAAAAAAAACGTATTTCTGGCGTCAGAAGCGAGATAACTATTAGCGCCAAAATATGTTAAGAAAAGGATTTTAGCATCAAAATCTGTAAAAAAACGTATTTTTAGCGAAAAAAATATGAATTGCGCAAAAAATCATTAGCGACCAAAGCATGATCATTTTATTACAAAAGGTACAAAAAAGGACACATTAGACACTTGTATGCAGATTTAATCATGTATAACCTTAATTAACACCCACTATAGGTGGTACTTGGGTCTCCTGGGAGGGTTTTCATTGAAAAATCGCGGCAAAAAACGCCGTGACAACACGCCAAAAGACGTCCGGCGCTTTACATAGACTCCTGTAGTAAATTTTCTGCCCGGCTCTGGCATTTTTTACAGCATGTTGCAAAATACGACCAGTGAAAAAAAACGAGCAGAAAAAAGCTCAGTGGAGACAGCAGGAGGGTTTTACATTAGAGTCTATGGGAGATGATTACAGTCGTTTTCCCAGCGTTTTTAGAAAACGAAAAACGTTGAAAAAACTTAAGTTTTTCTGTGCAGTGTAGACATAGCCTTAATTATCAAAAAAGCTGAATCCATCTTAGGGCAATATCCGTTTTAATGTTTATTCTTTTACTTATAAAGGATTCAAATTATTTGTGATCTACAAATATTTTTTAACTTCTGTTTAATCACAGGATATTTATTTAAAGCCGATGGGTCCTAAAGCCGACAGTGTAAACCTATGTCTAACATGTTCACATTGTGTAGTGAGAGCACATTAGAAAACATACTGTGTGTTAGGAAGGTGAGAAGATTTATATCTAGTTGATCCTTTTATTGACACTTCCTTTGTTGACATTTCACTTGTAACACTTTCTTTTAGATCCCTACAGACTTTCTCTCTCTGCAGCTACTGGGAGCGGAGTTAAAGGGGTTTTGCCACGATCTCATTTCATACCTCCTGCATCCGGCTCTTCAGCTCTGTGTGCTCAGAAGGGGGCGTGTGTGATTTGTTTGAATTGCATATCATGTGACCCAGCAGGATGATATCACCAGGCCTTTCCTCTCTCTAGTCAAAGAAAGATCTGTTTATGTATAAAGCTGCAAATATCTACAATGTAGCTCAGAGGTAAAGTTTTTTTTTTTTTACCTCGACACCTAAGGGTCCTCGGTTCAAATCCCTGCAGGAACCAAACCTGTGTATTTTTTTCTCTTTATCAATACACAGACCTCATTGAGTTTAAAAAAAAAAAATGTATTTGCACTGTTTGACTAATTACTAAGGAGCACAGAGGACGAGAGTAGAGTGACAGCACCTGGGGTTTGAACACTCAGTAGCGGCCTGAGAGGAGAGGTGATGTCTGAGCATGTGCGACCAGGACTGAGGAGCTCCCATCACTGGTCGTATCCCCTTGATACGAGCTGTAAACAATGAATTACTAAAGTAGCAGCTAAGACAAAAACGGTCCAGAATTTTTAATGATGAATGGTGAAAATGTGTATTATTTAATTTGCAAAATTCCCACAGCAATTTTATTTTGTGGCAAAACCCCTTTAATGATATTCACGGAACAGAAACTCGGGTATTTCCCTCCTGCCACTAAGAGCCGTTTAAAATCCTCCCTGAATAAATCTAGGTAAATGATATGCAGAGAGGATGACTCAGTGTAAAGTAGGTCACTGGATAAACTTTAAATAGCAGGAGACTTGCACTGAATCCAAATGGAGTGCAAGTCTCTATAAGTGCTATACTCTGCATGTTTTAGGTATCTAATAAAACGGATTTGAATGTGTTTTTTCGTTTGGTTTTTTAAGAAATTTTTTAAATAAATATATACACATAAATACATACATGTGCACATGTATGTACCCATATGTACACACACCAATACACATACCATTCAAAAATTATTTGGGAAAATTATATTAGTATATCAACAATTTATGTATTTTTCACATACCCTAATTAAATTATTATACACTTCAATTATTTTTACTTCTCTTTATTATAATGAACAGGATTACTGTTTATCTAATATATAAATATACGTACCTCTTTCTTATTTTGCATAGTATTGGGCCAAACTTCGTTGCTACCAAATGGAAAGCCAACCAACCTTCTTATCTAATAGGGCCTACCTTATAAGGGGGCTGGCCTATCTATTTAGCTAAGGGGTATGTTACCTGCTTAATAGGAAAAGTCTGCCTACTTATTTGTCTAACTTATTTTGGAGGGTAAACTACCTAAAAGGAGCATCTACTGATCTGCCTGCCTATTATTATTATTATTATTATTATTATTTATTTTTTGGGAGGGTTGGGCTACCTACTATGTGGGATGTGTATTGTATTGGTGGGGATCTAATGTGTTGGCGGTGCAATTACTGGGTAGGGCACAAAAGGGTCATTATTACCATTTGGGGGACTATGCATGGGGAGTTTTAGAGAGGGGGGCACAGGTGGAAAATTGATAGAAAAGTGAGGAGTCTAAGACGTTTGTGTGATAAATTCTGTAGCGACGAGTCGTGGCTGGGAGAAGTCTTCATGGTGGTCTAGACCAGATGAAGAAGAAAAGGGAAAGTGAACTACTCCAGTCATAGAGGATGTCTCTGGTGAGTCCCTGAATGTAACCTCACGGTATACACTTATACTGTATGTCTGCAAGGCATCTGTGTACACTGGTTACTACCACTATTTGATCACTGTTTTGGGGGTAATATACAGTAACCAAATACACTGGTAACTACTACTATATGATCACTGTATGGAGGTAATATACAGTCTACAGAGCCTGTGTACGCCGGTGTCTACCACTAAATAGTCACTGTATGGAGGTAATATACAGTCTGCAGAGCCTGTGTACACTGCTATCTACCACTATATGTCACTGTATGGAGGTAATATACAGTCTGCAGAGCCTGTGTACACTAGTATATACCACTATATGGTCACTGTATGGAGGTAATATACAGTCTGCAGGGCCTGTGTACACTAGTATATACCACTATATGGTCACTGTATGGAGGTAATATAACCAAAGTTTATAACTTATTTAAACAACAATACAGACAATTTGTTCTGAACTTATCAAACCCATTCAGAGGAGATATCTTTTTTTAGATCTTCTCTTGAGGGGAAACAATGAGAATGGAAGGGTTATTAGTTCCATCAACAGGAAAACAATATCTGGTAATTCAATACTACACGCAGCAAGTTGCCATCCAAAACATGTGATCAACAATCTGCCTATTGGCGAATTTGTTAGAGCGAAACGTAAATGTAATAAATCACAGGATTATGATAGGGAAAAGCAGATAATTACACAGAGATTGATTAGTAGAGGATATTCATTATCACTTATAAACAGAGCTAGCCAAAGTGTAGATATAAGGGATCGTACTGATTTACTAAAAAACTCTAATAAACGCACTAATAAAGATGATAAGACTGAAAATGCAGGATCTTTGTACTTTACAACTCAGTAAAGTAGCTAGTTTGACAATATAGTTAAGATGATAGAAAAGTTTTTGCCAATGTTATATACAGATTCGACTCTAAAATCAATATTGCAAACTGGATGTAGATTTGTAGCGAGAAGACCCCAAACTATAGGCAATATCATCTCTCCAAGTCTTTTCAGTTCATGTAATTATAATACGTCATTCTCTAATTGGATTAGAACTAGCGGTAGCTTCAAATGCGGTAAATCTAGATGCGGTTTGTGTCAATATATGTACAAGTCCAAACACTTCAATTCAGCAGTAACAAATAAACAATGTAAAATTAAGGATCAAATGAACTGCCAAACACATCACGTTTTTTATATGATCTTTTGTAATGATTGCGGATTACAGTATATAGGATGCACAACGAGGAAACTATCTACTCGTATCAGAGAACATTTATATGACATAACACATCCAAATTTGAGATCATTATCAGGAGCGTCCAAACACTTTAGGGATTACCACAATAGTTGTACACAGGCATTTCGGGTGTTGGCTTTAGAAAGGGTAAAAAAAAAACATCGAGAGGAGGAGATTGGAGAAGGTGCTTAACAGACAGGGAAGCTTTTTGGATATTTACATTGAATATGAGGTATCCTTTAGGCTTAAATTATAAAACAGATCTATTGCATATTTATTAATATGTTTGTCTGTTTGTTTTTTGTACTTATATTAGCATTTCTCTTTTATTTTTTGTGATTTTTCTTGTACATCTTTTGTTTGTGTTTGTCATAGCACGTTAAGAGTTAATCCTCAGGTGCCATGTTTAATCGAATGGCATTTAAGGCAGTCTTTGAACAACACGTACCATGCTACGATTAAGAGTCTATTATAAGACTTGAAACGCGTAAGATGCGTATGTTCCTATAAACACTATGTTTTTATTTTTTGTAATTCTATTGAGATTAATAAAATAAAGTTTTTGGAATACTTTTTATCCGATGTGCTGGAACCCTGCTCTTTGGATAATATACAGTCTGCAGAGTCTGTGTACACTGGTATAGACCACTATATGGTCACTGTATGGAGGTACTATACAGTCTGCAGAACCTGTGTACACTAGTATCTACCACTATATGGTCACTGTATGGAGGTAATATACAGTCTGCAGAGCCTGTGTACACTGGTGTCTACCACTATATGGTCACTGTATGGAGGTAATATACAGTCTGCAGAACCTGTGTACAACTGGTGTCTACCACTCTATGGTCACTGTATGGAGGTAATATACAGTCTGCAGAGCCTGTGTACAACTGGTATATACCACTTTATGGTCACTGTATGGAGGTAATATACAGTCTGCAGAGCCTGTGTACAACTGGTATATACCACTTTTTGGTCACTGTATGGAGGTAATATACAGTCTGCAGAGCCTGTGTACACTGGTATTTATCACAAAATGGTCACTGTATGGAGGTTATATACAGTCTGCAGATCCTGTGTACACTGGTATTTATCACTATATGGTCATTGTTTGGCGGTAACAGTGGTATTAGTATACGGTATATACTCGAATATAAGCCGACCCGAGTATAAGCTGAGGCACCTACTTTTGCCACAAAAAACTGGGAAGACTTATTGATTCGAGTATAAGCCTAGGGTGGGAAAATGCAGTGGCTACTTGTAAACTTCAAAAATAAAAATGTCCCCCATAAGCAGGTATATGTCCCCTGTAGGCAGGTGTAGGCTATTATAGGCAGGTATATGTCCCCTCATAGACAGGTTATAGGGTATTATAGGCAGGTTATAGGCAGTTATATGTCCCCTCATAGGCAGATATATGTTACCCCATAGGCAGGCATATGTCCCCATAGGCAGGTAATAGGCAGGTTATAGGCAGGTATATGTCCCCCATAGGTAGTTATATGTCGGCATAGGCAGGTTGTAGGAAGGTATATGTCCCCCAGAGGTAGGTATATGTCCTTTTAGGCAGGTTATAGGCAGGTATATGTCTCCATATGCAGGTATATGGCCCCATAGGCAGGTATATGTCCTCCATAAGCAATTTATAGGCAGGTATATGTCCCTTTAGGCAGGTTATAGACAGATATATGTCCCTATAGGCAGGTATAGGCAGGTACATGCCCCTTATACATCCCCCATAGCAGATATAGGTATTTATATGTCCCCAATAGGCAGGTATATATGTCCCCCATAGGCAGGCATAGGCAGGGCATGTTAAAAAATAAAAAATACAAATACCTCGCTCCCCTCTTACCTCTCTGCTGCGATGCCCTGCGTCTTCTTCCTGGCACAGGCGCATGATGTCATCAGGCCGCGCAGGCAGCGTGATGATATCGCACGTTGGCTGCGCCGGAAAGCTGCGGCCTTCCGCAAAAGTGTCTTCACCTGTATACGCTCCCGGAGGAGGTCCTTGTATATTGTTGATATTGGTAATATTAATCTTGGCATATTGATATAATGATTAACAGTATGGTGGTTTTAGTCACTATATGGTGGTCATATGTGGCATTGTTATTTGGTCTTCGTATATTATTATTTGTGATATAGTCTTGGTTTACTGGTTTGATCAGTACTATTATGATGTATATAACCATGACATGCTGTGATAATGAGCCGTTTTTTTTATCTTCTATACGTTCTGACCAACAGAATACAGTTAACATGTGAATTATACTGTACAGTGTAAAGTTCAACAAAAACGACACCCCAAAACAATGGCGCAATTATATTTTTTTACTTGTTCACCCCACAAAGAATTTTTGTTTTATGGGCGGTGATGGGGGACTGACTCTGTGACTGTATGGGGCCAATTTCTGATGGCGGTCCAGGTGAGTACAGTTTCTTTTTTCCTTGAACAATTTTGGAAAACTCCTTTAATTTACGCTGTCTGCTGCACTGAACAAAAAATGTTAAATTACTACGCAATATACTACGCAAGATGGTTCCCGAGCCAAGTCCTCAGGGCTGGTGCAGCAGGATTAGCAGGTATATTTGCTATATAAACAAACAGCTTGGATGAGCCATAAGATCTAATCTCTATGCCTGCTTGTTAAATCTTTAAAGGGTTATCTGAAGGTAAAAATAACATGTGAACTGCTGTAAAACATAATATAGAGCAACTTACATTCTCTCATTTTCAAATCTGCAAAGGTCGTCGGTTATGGAGAAGACCAGCATGGTGTCTCACTGGTCAGCACTGATGTCTTGCAGGGCTGGGGTCCTAGGTTTTTATGAATTTCCTCCAGGTACTCTGCTTTCCTCCCATTCAAACATAATGACATCTTAGACGCCAATGAGCACAGGGACTGATGTGAGCAAAGACAATTGTACTATAGACTCTATAGTAAGAACGTCCCGCTGTCTCCCATAGACTCTATAGTAAGAACGTCCCGCTGTCTCCCATAGACTCTATAGTAAGAACATCCTGCTGTCTCCCATAGACTCTATAGTAAGAACGTCCCGTTGTCTCCATAGACTCTATAGTAAGAACGTCCCGCTGTCTCCCATAGACTCTATAGTGAGAACGTCCCGCTGTCTCCATAGACTCTATAGTGAGAACGTCCCGCTGTCTCCCATAGACTCTATAGTAAGAACGTCCTGCTGTCTCCCATAGACTCTATAGTAAGAACGTCCCGCTGTCTCCCATAGACTCTATAGTAAGAACGTCCTGCTGTCTCCCATAGACTCTATAGTAAGAACGTCCTGCTGTCTCCCATAGACTCTATAGTAAGAACTTCCCGCTGTCTCCCATAGACTCTATAGTAAGAACGTCCCGCTGTCTCCCATAGACTCTATAGTAAGAACGTCCCGCTGTCTCCCATAGACTCTATAGTAAGAACGTCCCGCTGTCTCCCATAGACTCTATAGTAAGTAGGTCCCGCTGTCTCCCATAGACTCTATAGTAAGAACGTCCCGCTGTATCCCATAGACTCTATTGTAAGAACATCCTATCGTCTCCCATAGACTCTATAGTAAGAACGTCCCGCTGTCTCCCATAGACTCTATAGTAAGAACGTCCCGCTGTCTCCATAGACTCTATAGTAAGAACGTCCTGCCGTCTCCCATAGACTCTATAGTAAGAACGTCCCGCTGTCTCCCATAGACTCTATAGTAAGAACGTCCTGCTGTCTCCCATAGACTCTATAGTAAGAACGTCCTGCTGTCTCCCATAGACTCTATAGTAAGAACCTCCCGCTGTCTCCATAGACTCTATAGTAAAAACGTCCCGCTGTCTCTCATAGACTCTATAGTTAGAACGTCCTGCTGTCTCCCATAGACTCTATAGTAAGAACGTCCCGCTGTCTCCATAGACTCTATAGTAAGAACGTCCCGCTGTCTCCCATAGACTCTATAGTAAGAACGTCCTGCTGTCTCCCATAGACTCTATAGTAAGAACGTCCCGCTGTCTCCCATAGACTCTATAGTAAGAACGTCCCGCTGTCTCCCATAGACTCTATAGTAAGAACGTCCTGCTGTCTCCCATAGACTCTATAGTAAGAACGTCCTGCTGTCTCCCATAGACTCTATAGTAAGAACGTCCCGCTGTCTCCATAGACTCTATAGTAAGAATGTCCCGCTGTCTCCCATAGACTCTATAGTAAGAACGTCCCGCTGTCTCCCATAGACTCTGTTGTAAAAGCGTCAGGTTGTCTCCACAGAATGTCTGTCTTTTTTCTGCTCGTTTTGGTTGCTGGTCGTTTTTTGAAACATCTTGCAAGCAACGACAGAGCAGGGCAGAAAATATATTATTTAAGTCTATGTAATGCGCTGGACGTTTTTGGCGCGTTTTTTGCATGTCTTTTGGGGCGCTTTTTGCAGAAATACATATCAATTATAATGCTGTGCATTTCAGCAAAAAAATGCAAATAAAAGTACAAAAGACGTGTCAAACAACGCGCCAAACACCCAAATCGCGCCAAAAACCGAAACGCGCCAAAAACTGACTTTTTTTTTAGCTGTTTTTGACGTGCACTGGACAAAAAACTCAGTTTTATGAATGGTTTTATAGGATATGGTTTTCAGTGAGTTTTTTTTGTCCAATTTTGTGTAGACCTAGCCTTAAATTTAATAACCTGTAGAGTTTCCTTTAGCAGGATTTTCCTCCACCAAATGCTTTGTGCACCTACAAATACAATATTCACAATATTTAGGAGGAATTTGGGACATTCCTCCAATACATGTGTTTATCATTGTTTCTAGGATACCCGGATTCTAAGATCTGTTGCTTCTTAATTTTTCCATAAATGTAGCTATATGAAGTCTGGCTGATAGGATGAGCCATGGGCAATCTGCCATTACATGGGACTGCCAATAAGGGTCAGAACTGTTAAACTGCCTAGATGCAATGGTCGCTATTAACTGTAGCATCCAAGGGGTTAAACAGTCTGGATTTCAGTTGTCTCTGGTTGTTACAGTGACAGATTCCTGCTTATTTTATGTATTATTTATTTTGTTCCTGTAAGTTACAGTCTGCACCAACTTGTGATAGTGAAGGTATAATTTACTGTGTCGCACCCATCTTATGGGGTAATAGTGCAGCTGATCATGGGAACAACCTGCAATTCATCATGTACTAATATGTTATGGGGCAGGAAGTGATACAGAGTGTTATTCATATAATAATCTAACATAATAAAGAAGGAAATGAGAGAAAATTTTACAAGACAATGATACAAACATCCTTCAAGATCCCTCCTGAACTCCTAAGAAGTAAGAAATAGAGGTTTTGCTTTGTATTCAATACCCATAGTTGAATATTACTATTTGAGGGTAAATCCCACATAATAAATTGTGGACTCCCTCTTCACTATATACAGGGCCGTATTTATAACTAGGCACTGGGGGTCCGGTGCCTAAGACGGCAGACTGCAGGGGGCGCCACCAGTCTCTGGCAAAAATATTTACATATACAGGCAGTCTCCGACTTATACCGTTCCAACTTGCATCTGTCCCCTTGTTACAAATGTTGACCTATAGGGCATGCTGGCACTCGTAATTCCATGTTCCACAGCAGATACTGTACTTATGAAATGCTGAGGACTTAATATTTTTTTTTGGGTCTATTTTGTGCCAAAAATAATCTTGACGCCATAGTCTCGATATAAATGAACTGTAATAGGTGAAAATTGTTGTAAATATATTATATATATATATATAATAAAATATATTATATATATATATTATATTATATATATATATTATATATGTATATATTGTAGAAGGTCAAAAGGTACCGTCATAGACGGGAGGTATTTATCACCGAGGGTGGGTGGCCTCGGTGATATAAAAACCCTTAATGTGTTGCCAAACGCAATATGCTGCTGAGCAGTTTTTTTCGTTGTAGTCCGGGTCGGGTTTTTTATGGAGCGGCCCAAGAGTCTGGTGGACGTCCGTCCCAAAATCCGCCCCGG
>JAODAL010021318.1:0-67351 GCA_025379985.1 Phyllomedusa bahiana | reverse complement strand
GTTTGGGAATCGGGGTGTTTTTCATTAAATTTTTTGTCACTGGTAAACCCCCCCTTACACGCAAAAATTTTTTTCAGAATTGGTTTGAGGCACATGTCAAAGAGTTCAAGGTGTTGACTTGGACTCTAAGGGTATGTGCACACAATGTACTGCGGCTTGTATAGTACGCGCCGCAGTACATCGTGTCTTTCGGGAGCTCGCCGGCCCCATTCGTTACTTGCGGCGCGTATTTGCCGCAAGTAATTGACATGTCACTTATCTCCCCACGCGTACAATACGATCGATACGTGCGGGGAAAGGAGGCCTAATCCATAGCTATCTATGAGATTTATGGATTACCGTAATTTCGGAGCGCAGCTCACCCGTATAAGAGCACAAATACGCGGCGAAATGCATGCCGAAATTACGCGTGTGAACATACCCTTAATTGCCCAGATCTCAATCCCATCCAGCATTTGTGGGATGTGATAGAAAAACAAGTTCAATCCATGGAGGCTGCACCTCCCAATTTACAGGACTTTAATTTTTTTTTTTTTTAGGATAACCTTGTTGGGATGGTTTAAAAACAAAAAAACAAAAAACTTAACTCACCTGTAAAGCCTGTTTTGTTCCAGCTTTGCCACTGCTCCTAGTGCTCCCCACCAATTACAACATGTGTCACGGGTGGGCCCGCGACCCCCGTCCCAGGTCGCGGGCACTCCCGTAGTCCCTGCACGAGCGGCACCGCCGCCCGCATGTTGGGTGGTGGGCACGCTCCCCCGGCCGGCCGGTCACCTTCTTACTTATCCGGCCGCGCTCCTGTCTCTGCTCCAGCCTCCCGGCGCGCGCGTTCCCGACATCTAAGGCGCGCGCGCGCCGCCTCTGTGAAATTTAAAGGGCCAGTGCACCGGTAATTGGCTATTGCCGGTCACTGCCCTTATTTAAGCCTGCCCCTTCCTGGGGCTGTTGCCGGATCTTTAGTGCCATTTAGCCTACTGAGAAAGCGTTCCAAACCTTGTTCTGATTTACCGTGTACCGTACCATTAAGTTTTTCCCGTTCCTCGACCACGCTCACTTGCCGCCTGTCCTGACCTACTGCCTGTCCACACAACCATTGCCGCCTCCCTGACCTTCTGCCTGTCCCCGACTACGAGCCTGCCTGACGATTCTGCACCACGCTATACTTTGGCTGCCACCGAAAGCAAGTCACGTGGGGGGTAACGACCTGGTAACTCCCCCCCGCAGCAAGTCCATCCCGCTTTGGCGCGGGCTCTGGTGAAAACCGGACCAAACTTAGTTTCCCGTTCCCTGGCGTGGCTTACCCATCGCTTGGGCGGTCCAGTGGATCCACTTCTACGTCGGGGTTTTCGTGCAGTAAGATCCGGCCATGGAATCCCGCCAAGGTGCCTCTGCCATCCGACGCTGACCTCTCACCCCATTGTGGCCCAGCAGTCGCAAAAAGATCGCTCAGCAAGCCCAGCACTCACCCAAATCCTCCCCCATGATGCAGCAGTTCCTGGCGCCCAGCAGCAGCAACCCGCCCCCCCGCTGCCCTCCGTTCCGGCTCCGACCGCGGGTCCACGGCTCCGTCTGTCTATGCCGTCCAAATTTGATGGGGACTCCCAAGGCCGCAGGGGCTTTATCACCCAATGCTCCCTGCATATCGAATTAATGGCAACCAATTTCCTACCGAATGTCTAAGGTGGCGTTCGTACCAGCCTTCTCTCCGGAAAGCCCTGGCCGGGGCTACTCCCCTCGGGGACGGGGACGATCCGGTCACAGCCAATTTGGGCTACCTTCCTCACCGAGTTCAGGAGTTATTCGAGGAACCGTCCCAGGCTTCTTCTGCCGAGACCCCCCTTTGCGCCCAAGGGGATTCACCCGTAGGCGACTATGCCGTACGTTTCCGCACTTTTGGTTTTCCGAGTTATCTTGGAATGAAGCGGCGTTGACTGCCACCTTCAAGAAGGGCCTCTCCAGCCGCGTCAAGGTGCCCTATCTGCCCGGATCTCCCGTCTTCCTTGAGTGATCTTATCTCCCTGGCCACTCGATTGACATCCGTTTCTCGGAAGGGCCAGGAGGAACTCCGGCAGGAAGGGGAAAAACAGGCTAGACCCCGCGTCTCCCTCGTCTGGCTCCAGTATTTCCCAAAGGCCGCCTCAGTTGCCCTCTTTCACCTGCCCGAGAAGCCTTGGAAGTGGATAGAGCCCACCTGTCTACAACGGAGCAAACCCAGAAGACGTAGGAGAATCTTTGTCTGTACTGCGGCAGTGCAGACCATTTCCGCAGATCCTGTCCACTGCGCCCTCAGCGTCCGGGAAACGGGCGCACCTAGGGACGTGGGCGAGGCGTCCCTAGGGAGAGCAAGCCCTCTCCTCGCCTGACCATGCCCGTGATCGTCGGCACTGGCCTGGTTCCCATTTCACGCTATTTGCTTTCCTGGACTCTGGGTCTTGCGGGAAAAATTCTTGGACGCTGCCCTGGTGTCCCAGCATAAGCTCCCTGTGATCCGCCGGGAGAAGCCCCTACTCATTTCTTCTGTCAGTGGTGATATTCTCAAGGATCCAATTCGGTTCCGGACTGAGCCTCTGGTCCTACAAGTTGGGGTACTGCACAAGGAGAGACTTGCGTTCTACATATTACCCCGTAGTATCCATTCTCCTGGGTCTCCCGTGGTTGCAACGCCATGCTCCCGTGTTCGACTGGCAGACGGGCGAAGTCCTGAGTTGGGGTTGGGAGTGTCAGCCCTCGCTGTTTTGGTGGCACCTCGCCCGGGTTTGCTTACCGCTTCCCTGGGTCATCTAAGTCTCTGACGGCCCTTCCTTGCACCTTTACCAAGCCTTCGCAGACGTCTTCTCCGAGAAGAAAGCTGAGACGTTGCCACCCCATCTCCCATATGACGTCTATTGACTGGTGCCCGGGACGTCTCCTCCACTGGCATGGTTTACCCCCTGTCGGTACCTGAGACCTTGGCTATATCTACATATATCAAGGAAATCTCCAGAAGGGGTTCATCCGCAAGTCCTCCTCTCCAGCTGGGGCCCGGGTTCTTTTTCGGGGCTAAAAGGACGGTACCTCCCGTCCTTGCATAGACTATCGAGGCCTCAATAAGATCACGGTAAAGAACCGCTATCCTCTGCCCCTGATCACGGAGCTTTTTGACCGGCTACGAGGCCAAGATCTTTACTAAACTGGACCTGCGAGGGGCTTATAACCTCATACGGATACGTGAGGGCGATGAATGGAAGACCGCTTTCAACACCCGCGACGGCATGACGAGTATCTGGTCATGCCCTTCGGGCTCTGCAATGCCCCGGCCGTCTTCCAAGAATTCGTTAATGACATCTTCCGGGACCTCCTGTACACATTCGTGGTTGTGTATCTAGACGACATTCTGGTGTTCTCTCCTGACCTTGAGTCCCATCAAGTTCACATACGACAAGTTCTCAGACGTCTAAGGGCCAACTGCCTTTATGCCAAACTTGAGAAATGCCTGTTTCATCAGCAGAGTCTACCATTCCTCGGCTACATCATTTCCGACACGGGCCTGAAGATGGACCCCACTAAGTTGTCTGCCGTCCTTCAGGGGCCCGCACGCCCCGTGGGCCTCCGAGCCATAAAAAATTTTCCTGGGGTTCGCCAACTATTATAGGCAATTTATACCACATTTCTCCTCGCTGGCATCTCCCATAGTGGCTTTGACCAAGAAGAACACCAATCCTAAGCTCTGGCCACCAGCGGCAGAGGAAGCCTTCCTAAGTTAAAGTCTCCCTTCCCCCTCTGCCCGGTACTCTCCCGGCCAATACAGAACAACCTTTTTTTCCTCGAAGTCCCACGCCTCCCGGGGGGGGCCGGGCCGTACTCTCCCAGAAAGGACCCAAAGGCAAGACCCTCACTTGCGGGTTTTTTTCTAAAAGTTTTTCCTCTGCTGAAAGAAATTACTCTATCGGCGACCAGGAATTACTGGCCATCAAGCTGGCTCTGGAAGAATGGCGGTATCTCTTGGAGGGGGCTCGTCACCCAGTCAGCATTTATACCGACCATAAAAACCTGCTATATCTCCAGACGGCTCAACGCTTAAATCAACGCCAGGCTCGTTTGGGCTCTCTTTTTTTTCCCGGTTTAATTTTCTCATTCATTTTCGCCCTGCGGAAACGAAATGTCAAGGCCGACGCCTCTCCCGTGCTTCGGTGTGACTGGGGACGAGTCCACCCCCGGCACATTATCTCTCCAGAACGGCTCATCTCTGCCGCACCGGTAGACCTACAACGCACTCCCCCGGCAAGACATACGTTTGTCCAGCTCTCCCCGGGAAAAAGATATTGCTTGGGGTCATTTCTCCCGTATGGCGGGTCACCCAGGAGTTTCAAGGTCCTGTTCCCTCATCTCTTGGTTCTACTGGTGGCTGGGCCTAGCCCAGGATGTTCGTGAGTTCGTGGAGTCCTGCGCTTCCTGTGCCAAGAACAAGTCTCCTCGTCTCAACCGGCAGGTCTGCTCCTTCCCTCCTATACCTAGCTGTCCTTGGACCCATGTGGCCATGGATTTTATCACGGATCTCCCCCCTTCCTCTGGCAACACCGTGATTTGGGTGGGGACAGACCGGTTTTCAAAAAAAGTCCCCCCTTCACTCCTCTGCAGGTCTGCCCCCAGCCCTGCACCTTCCCAGTTTATTTTTCTACATATTTTTCGGCTGCATGGGGTTCCCCGGGACCAAGTGTCGGACCGGGGCGTTGAATTTGTCTCCAGATTCTGGCGCTCCCTCTGCAACCAACTGCAAATGAAATGACTTTTCTTCAGCCTACCACCCCCAGTCCAAAGGGCAGGTAGAGAGAGTAAACCAGACCCTAGGTTGCTACCTGCGCCACTTTGTCTCCGCGCGCCAGGATGGGCTGGTCCAGCCTGTTGCCCTGGGCCGAGTTCTCCTATAACTCATTTTGGGCTCGGAGTCTGCCGAGCTGCTCCTTTCTTTATTGTCTACGGCGACATCCCCGCCCACCCCTCCCCCTTCTGTGCCCCCCCGAGGTCCCTGCCGTGCAGGAGCTGGTCCAGGACCTGACAGCTATCTGGAAACAGACTCGCCATTCGCTTCTCCAGGCTTCCGCCCGCACCAAGGCACAAGCCGACAAAAAGCGAAGACATCCGCCAACCTTCTCGCCAGGTGAAAGGTGTGGGTGTTGTCTAAATATAAAACGTTTCAAGGTTCCCAGCTATAAGCTGGGTCCCCGGTTCCGGGTCCATTCGAGGTGCTTAGGCGCATTAATCCAGTGGCATACAACTCCGCCTTCCTCCCCCTTATGAGGGTCCCGAATTCCTTCCATGTCTCGCTTCTAAAACCCGGTCATCCTTAATCGCTTTTCTAGGGTACTTGCTCCTCCCACTCTGAGGCCGATGCCACCCGATGTCTTTACGGTAAAGGAAATTCTAGTATGAAACGGTCAGAGGGAAGCGGTTTTTTTCTCATTACTGGAAGGGTTCGGC
Organism: Phyllomedusa bahiana; assembly: GCA_025379985.1. Classification (NCBI taxonomy): domain Eukaryota; kingdom Metazoa; phylum Chordata; class Amphibia; order Anura; family Hylidae; genus Phyllomedusa; species Phyllomedusa bahiana. The sequence continues at coordinate 61,894 of JAODAL010021318.1, read as the reverse complement.
CCGAAGAGAGGTCCTGGGACCAGAAAACAATATTCTGGATCGTAACATCATTCAAAAGGCTCCTCCAGGCCAGAAAGAGGGGGAGGCCGAAGGGGGGGTGGGGACTGCCCCGGTGGGCCCGCGCCCCCGACCCGGGTCGCGGGCAAAACCCGTAGTCCCTGCACGAGCGCACCGCCCGCCCGCAAAGTCGGCAGTGGGCACGCTTCCCCGGCCGGCCGGGTCACCTTCTTACTTATCCGGCCGCGCTCCTGTTCTCTGCTCCAGCCTCCCGGCGCGCGCGTTTCCCGACATCTAAGGCACGCGCGCGCCGGCTCTGTGAAAAATTTAAAGGGCCAGTGCACGGTAATTGGCTATTGCCGGTCACTGCCCTTATTTAAGCCTGCCCCTTCCTGGGCTGTTGCCGGATCTTTAGTGCCATTTAGCCTACTGAGAAACGTTCCAACCTTGTTCTGATTTACCGTGTACCGAAACCCTTAGCTTTTCCCTTCCTCGACCCCGCATCTTGCCGCCTGTCCTGAACCCACTGCCTGTCCACGACCACGAAACCCTTGCCGCCTCCTTGACCTTCTGCCTGTCCCCGACTACGAGCCTGCCTGAGAATTTGCACCACGCTCTACTTTGGCTGCCACCGCAAGCAAGTCACGTCAGGGGTAACGAGCTGGTAGCCTCGCGCCGCAGCAAGTCCATCCCGCTTTGGCGGCGGGCTTTTGGTGAAAACCGGACCTACTTAATCCGTTAAACCCCGGCGTGGCTTACGCCATCGCTTGTGGCGGTCCAGTGGATCCACTTCTACGTCTGGGTTCGTGACAACATGTTTGTCAGTCATGTGATACTGCAGCCAATCACTGGCATTAGCATTCTCTTCCTGTATGAATGTCATGTGACTGCTGAAGCCAGTGATTGGCTGCAGCATCACATGACTGAAAAATATGTCATCATTGGTGGAGAGAATCACAGATAAGTAAATGTTTTGTTTTTTTAAGTTTTAATCCCTCGCAGCCAGCACAGCCTATTTGTAAAATAATGGACAACCCCTTTAAATAATCTGCTGCTAATGTGTTCTTGCCATTATACCATCCACATCTCTGACATTTATATCCTCAGGATATGCCCAAAATCTCTGGGACCAAACTTATTTTGAGAAAAGATGTCCTCCTTTCCCCTAACCTGGTTTGTGCCATAGGATGGTGACTGCCCATGTGCGGATTTCTCTGTTAACCTCTGTGAAAGTTTTGAATACATTTAAACACACTTACCTAGTGATACAGAGAACTCATATAGAAGTAGAAGAGAACAGAAAGAACCACGCATGTGTGGTCACCATCCCACTCCCTGCGGCCATGACACTAACAAAGTTGGGGGTTAGGGAAACCTCTTTTCTCAAAATAGGTTTGGGAGGATAGGGAGGAAGGAGACTCTTGGCATTGATCCCAGGTGTGGATCCCAGAAGTGGAACCTACATCCAGGGCTGGGACAAGATATTCTAGTGCCCTATGCAAATAAGGCAGGTAGCGCCCCCACCCATCCCCTCCCAATGTAAAATTCAGCTCACTCCATACCTCTTTGATACCCATCCTGCCTGGGATGAAGGGGAGCCCTAGACGGTTGTCTACCTTTGCCTATCTATCTATCTATCTATCTATCTATCTATCTATCTATCTATCTAAAAAAATAGGAAAAAGAGGCAGCACCTCACCGAATATTGGGTGCAAACTGGCAATAGACCACGTCACGGTCAAAAATTTAAAAACCAAGGAAAATCCAATTGCACTCACAAAAAAAATAAGATGAAAAATTGGCGTGCTTTATTTCATGTCCAAAAAAGCCTTTTTTGGACATGCAATAAAGCACGCCAATTTTTCATCTTATCTTTTTGTGAGTGCAATTGGATTTTCCTTGGTTATCTATCTATCTATCTATCTATCTATCTATCTATCTATCTATCTATCTATCTATCTATCTATCTATCTATCTATCTATCTATCTATCGTCCCAGCCCTGCCTGCATCTATCAAACATTAGGGGATATCCTGTACATAGACTATAAATGTCCAATATTGGAGGATACCCTATAAGGGTTTTGTGGGGTCTTCTCTCGTTAGGTCACAGCGATATTGGCATGTGGCATGAACTGCACATACACAAAATTAGGAAGGGGGTTTAAATGTTATGGCTGATCATTGTAGGCTAACTATATCTAAAAGCCTGGGCCTAGAACTTTACACGAAAATGGAACCTCTGTATTTATATACCCAATAATTGGGTGTTCATATACTTGATTAGACACTGCAGGAAGTTCTTCATGAGGTTTCATGCACTGATTAGGAATTCCGTGGTGGTATTGGTCTCCTTGATCCAAAAGGTGAACCCTTCTTGAACATGAACAGCATGGCATGTGGACAGTGGACCATAGAAAAGTTCACAAAAGTTACAGATTTCATTCAAATGATCCATCCACTACTTCGTTGTCTGTCTTGTAAATCAGACTGTAGTAAAAGGAACAATAGTCCTTGAAGGTTGAAGTTAATTAGATAAATGGACAATTGTCTGGGAGGGGGGGGGGTCCAGAGAAAGAGAGCAAGACAGCAGTGACCTGTTATGTAACATGGAAGAGGCACCTGAAATTTTACATATATATTTGAATGTCATACCTGCAGTTCAAACTTATAGAAGTTTTCACTGTAAAATATTTCCAGCGTGTGTAATTTTACTTATAGATGGAGGAAAATTTATCAAATGATGTTTGCAGTTTTCTGGAGTATAAAAGTCACACATTTTTTGCACAAAACCTTGTAACTTTTCACTGTTTTGCACCTCTCTTCTTAAACATGGGCAGGGCTTAGTTAGAAATGGTGTTACCTGCCATAGCCCGACTCATGCTCCATGATTAACTCCGGAAAGTTGTGTAAGTTATAGTTGAAATCTACTTCAGCCCATTGCTTTCTCCGAGTATTGGACCATAGGGGAAATGTAGCAGAGCTATGGTCCTTATTCGACACAACTCATTGAAATAACTTGAGATGTGTGATACCTACTATATAAACTCAAGATATCAAATTACATAAAGAATCTCCAAAGAGTCACCAATATAATAAATAGCACATGGTAGGAGGAGGTCCTTTTACATTTGCATTCGGGCCTAGAAGCATTTCCGATGCTGTGATATTCCAAAGTGTTCTCTGCCAGGCATGGACCTACCCATAGGCCAACAAGGGAGAGCACCAGTGGTCAACTTGGTATCGCAGACCTGGGCCGCTTTCGGGGAGAAAGGCAGAGAAAGATAGCGAGAAAGCAAGAGTCATGTGAAGTCAAGTACAGTAGCTGTAGGGTGTTCCTCAAGAATCTACTCCCCAAATATCAACTCTACTGCCAAGAATTAGCTCCACTGCAGGGTACAAAGAATCAGCTCCACTGGTGGGCACCAAAAGTCAACTCCACTGGTGGGCCTCAAGAATCAACGCCACTGGTGCGCCCCAAGAATCAACTCCACTGGTGGGCCTCAAGAATAAACTCCACTGATGGGCCCCAAGAATCAACTCCACTGGTGGCCCCAAGAATCAACTCCACAGGCAGGCGCCAAGAGTCAAGTTCACTGGTATCAACAAACATGTTCGTGAAGCCCTCAAACTTCTTCTACTTAGCAATCCTTGGTAATATAATCAACATTTTTGAAACATTCATGTCTTATCTAGGAAAGACTGGTGGGAACTGGATGGTGGCATTTTTGCCCTAAATATAATTTGGCCTGGTAAAATGCATATAGTAATTTTAACCTCTGAGCAATGAGTCTGGGGCACAATATGCAACTTAGTCCAAAATAGTGTCCAAAGGTAGCATGATGCAGAAAAGGGAAGGATTTTTGTTCGATAGGTGAACAAATTGCACCATCTTGGATTTGGGCACCATTGTACCTTGAACTATCCCTGCCATTAACCAACTATACCAACATTTTCAAACTGTACATCATAAATGAAAGCGATATAGTTTCTTTTAAGTGTTTCTTTTTTATTTTTTGAAAAAAAAAACATTTTATTTTTTAAAATTGGTTTTGCAATTCTAGTTTCTGAAAACAATATCTTTTATTTTTTCCCTTCCCCGGTGGCCTTTTTGGGGACATATTTTGTCCCTGGGGTGTTAATTTTTTACTGATCCCAATTTTTGGGGAAAAAATGAAATTTTTTTTGATAAATTTTTTATTCAAATTTTTTGGGGGGAGGTGAAGCTTCTAAAAAAAACCCTGCACTGTTGGCATCGGATTTATTTCCTTGACTTATGGTCTGTGTGAGAATCATAATATTTTATTTCAATCGATCACTCTGTGTTGGATGCAGTGAATTATATTTGCTTTTGTTTTTCTTTTTAGGAAGTGTTTTGAACTGTATATTTTTTATATTTTTCAAACTTTTTTCATCTAACTTTACTTAACAGTATATTTTTGCCATATAAGTTTTTTTCACTAAACATTACTCCCCAAAAAAAACTTTTAAAAAGGGGACCAAATCAATGCCCCTTTTTCCAGGGGTGTATCATTGGTTTGGGGCCCCCCCCATTCCCCCCCCCCCCCCCCAAAATTTCCCTGGGGAAATGTCCCCCTTTTTTAGAAAGCTGGGAAACTTGTAGGCTATTAGTGAAGGTTACAGGTCATTACTTGTCTCAGCGGGGTTTTTTTTAGTTGTAAATATACTGTTCTCAGTATCTTATAGAATCACATGACAGGAAGTTATGACACTCGTAAATAACAACTTCATTTGACATCAGCCACCACCCATGTGCACTGCCCATTTCCCAAAACCCTTTTTGGGTCACAAGAAAACCTTTTGTTTTTCAAAAGACTGGTGGCTCTTGGCCCTAAAAATTACATACCCAAAAAATGAGCGTACTTTTACTACACCCCGATACTATATATAGCTTCTTGTACTAAGCATGCATGACAATGAGTGTTACCTTATGCTATTATAAATTGCAGGACCAGTAAAAGCTTTATTGCAATTTTTTGTACCACAAAATACTGGGAAAATTAGAGGGCAAAAACCCTTTTATTGTTTTTAAAATCAAAATGTGGGAAAAACAGATCATGACCCCATTATACAGCGAAAAATTTTTCTTTTCCATATAAAGGGGGGGAGTCCAATTTGGGGGGTGGAGATATTTTCCCGGGAAGGACAGAAGGGTACAAAAATTTAACTTTCACTTTGGAGGACTTGGAAATAAACGTCAACCTACAAATTTTAGTAGAAAATGTGTAATGCTTTGTTTCTCCTATAGAGGTTTTTTGCAGGGGAAAATTTAAAACACTTGTGTGTGCTCCCCCGTCCCATCCCCATTGATCCTTAGGTTTTCTGTGCTACCTGCTCCTTTCTAAGCAACCATCTCAGCAAAATGTTAAACCCCTTTAATAAAAAATATTAAAAAATCTCTGTTTAAATTTCCCCTTTTTTCCCCCCACTACATTTTACCCGCTTTTTCCCTCCCGAAATAGTTTTTATTTTTTGAAAAAGGTCTGCCCGGTTTTTTTTAACGTAGTCATCAAATAGCCAAGATATTATTTCTAAAGGGGGTTCCAGCATCTGGACATATTTCACATATTTCAAATTGTCCCCTTTTAGTCAGATAGAAACCCCATAGAGAAATATTATATGGCAAATGCTGGCTGATTACTATGCCTTCATCAGTGTCAGACTAAAGTAGAACTGGGACAATGTATTCTGGGGCCTTAGGAAAATTAGGCACATGAAGTTATGAAAAGTTTGGCAAAAGTTTTACAAATAGGGAAAAAAAAAAAATTTTACTAAAAAATAAAATTCCCCTTTTTATATCATTGAAAAAAAAAATACATAAAAAAAAATGGAACATCCGTCTATTTTTAGCCTTTCAAATATTTTAACATAAAAAGGGAACAAAGTAAAAATAATTTGGGAAACTTTGTGTTAGAATTTTTTCCAAATTTTTTTTTTTCCCTAATACTGTTGGGAACCCGGCCCAACCCCTTTAAAGTCTTTTGGTGACCTCCCAAAAAATGGAATAAAAATGTTTTCAAAAAGTTGTATGTTTGGTACCAATAAAATGACACATAATCGTGCAAAAAGCAAGTCCTCATATTGGTAATGTTGATAAAAAAAAGAAAAAAGTTTTTTGGCTCTAGGAAAAAAAAAATTGATGAAAATGCTCTTGCCCAAAAAATTTCCCGCATAAGGAAGGGGTTTTATTTTGGGGCTGCTCCTTTTCTTTCCCTCAAAAGTTTTTTTTTTTTAAAGTGGAGATAACAACATGCTCTGTCCCTGACATTTTTTATTTTTTCCCATTTGGGGTAATTTTGGGAAAAAAGGTTGCTGTTTTCACTTGAGGGGCAAGAAACAATTTCTACTTCTTAAAAAAAAAAATTCTATTTGTTGCTCGTGTTTTTGAAGTGCTGAAATTTGGGTCTTTTGCAAAAACTGTTCTCCTTAGTCTGGTCCCAGGGAAATTTTAGGGGTTTTTCTTCTGCCCTTTAAAGGGGGGCCCAAGGAAGTGGTTTTTAAATGCTTGCAGGATGGGTTTTCCCCACTCTAGGGGGAAAAAAAACCCCTCTCCTTGGCCAAATTTAGGGGTAGCGGAGGGGGGGTTTTAAAAAAGTTTTTCCTTGGTAGAAATGGGAACCCCAAAACCTCCCTTTTCCCTCCTTGGGAGTGGGTATGTGGGGGGTTGGGGGGGGGGAACCGGGGCACAAGAGGGGGGGGATCGGGGGTTTAAGGGGGGGGGTTAAGGGTGGGGGGGGGGGGGAAAAGGAAAAGGCCCCCCGTTTTAAGGGGGGGTGGTGGGGGGGGGGATTGTGGGGATTTTAATTTTGTTTTTGCGGTTTTTGGGGGGGGGGGATTTTAAGGGTGTTTATGGGGTTTTGGGTGGGGAACTCTAGGGTTGGTTTCTGGGTTTTTTTTTTTGAGGGGTGGGGTTTTTCTTTTTTGTTTTGGAGGGAAAGGGGTTAAAATTTTGGGGGGGGACCCCAAAAAATCATGGTGTTTTGGGGGGGGTTTTTGGGCGGGGTTTTGGGGGGGCCCGGTCCAAGGGGGGGTTTTTGGGGGTGAATTTGGGGAAAGGGGGGGGTGATTTGGGGGGAAACCGGTTTTGGGGGGTTCTTTTGGGGGGGAAAAGGTTTGGGAATGTTCTTGGGGGGGGTTGGAGGGTTTTTCTGGGGGAATTTTAATTTTGGAGGGGTGTTTTGGGGGCCCCTTGTTTTGGGGTTTTGGGGGGGTGGGGTGGGGTTTGCGGGGTTTTTTGGGGTTTTTTTGTTAAGTTGGGGGGGTTGGGGTTAAGGGGGGTTTTTTTTTGGGGGAATGGTTGATTTTGGTTTTTGGGGGGGAGTTTGGGTGAAAGGGTATTTTTTGGGGGGGTTGGGGGCTGGGGGGCCCCGTGGGGGGGGATTTGGGGTTTAAGGGGAGGGTTAGATTTGGGGGGGGGTTAACGGGGAGGGTGGGGGCTTGGGGAAAGGGGGGATGGTTTTGGGGGGCCCTGGGGGGGCTGTTTTTGGGGGGAAGGGGGGGGGTTTTTCTTTGGGGTGAGGAATTAAATTTGGGGGTCCCCCCTTTGGGGCTTGAGGGGGGTTTTTGGAAAAGGGGGGTGCTTGGGGGGGTGGGGGGGGGGAACCGTGCCGGGGGGTTTTTGGGGGGACCGGGGAGGGGGGGGGACCTTTGGGGGGGGCCCCCGGGGGCATTTTTTTTGGATGGGGGGGGGGGAAGGGGGCCCCAAATGGTGGTTTTTTGGGGGTAAAAGGGAAAGGGGCGTTTTGGGGGGGGGGTTTATGTTTTTTCTTTGGGGGGGGGGGCGGGGGATGGACTTGGGGGGGGCCAAAAAGGGGGGGTTGGGGGATTAAGCCAGGGGTTTTTCGGGGTTGGGGGTTTTTTAAACCCAAACCATTTGGGAAAATATTCTTGGGACCCAAAAGTGGAGTTGTTTCGGGGGAACCCACCTTGGAGATGATTCTTGGGGGCCCACCAGTGGAAAAGATTTTGGGGGGCCCACCAGGGGGAGTTTTTTTCTTGGGGCCCAAAAAAGTTAAGTTGAATTGTTTTGGGGCCCACCAGTGGATTTGGGATTCTTGGGAGCCCCCCTTGGAGCTGATTCTTGGGGCCCGCCAGGGGGAGCTGTTTCCCTTGGGCCCCACCGTGGAGTTATTTTTGGGGCCCCCCAGTGGAGTAATTCTGGGGCCCTCCCCAGTGGAGATTAAATTTTTGGGGGGCCAACATGTATTTGATTCTTGGGGCCCCCCCAGGGGAGTTAAAATTTTTGGGGCCCCAGTGGACTGATTTTTTGGGACCCCCAGTGTGGGTTGATTCTTGGGGCTCCCCAGGGGAAAGTTAACTTTTGGGGGGCCCCCCAGTGGAGTTTGATTCTTAAACCCCCCACCGTGGGCATGTTTTTGGGGGCTAAACCGGGGATTTGATTTTTGGGGGCCCCCCACCAGGGGAAATTTGATTTTTGGGGGCCCCACCTTGTGGAGAAAAAGGGGGTTCCCCCCCAAAGTGGAGCTTTTTTTTGGGTTAAACCAGGGAGTTGATTTTTGGGGCCCCCCCAGGGGGTTTTTTTTTTTTGGGCCCAGGAAAATAGGTAAGAAAATAGGAAATTTTTAAAAAAAACCCTAAATTAAAAATTTTCTTCTGGGGGCTTCCCAAAAAAAAATTTTTTGGGCCCCCATAGGGGCAAAAACAGTACCCCTTGCCCATTCCCAGTTTCCAAATTTTTTGACCCTTAACCCGGGGAAACCCCTTTTTTTAAACCCCTTAAGGACCAGAAATTTTTTTTTGTCGGGGACTTTCTTTATTTTCCGGCCTCCCCCCTTTCCCCAACCATAACTTTTTATTTTTCCACCTACATAGCCCACATGAGGGCTTTTTTTTTCGGGAAAAAGATGTACTTTCAAAAGGTGTTATTAAACTAAAAATAAAAATTTTACGGGAAACCGCAAAAAAAAATTTCCCAAGTGGGCCCAAATTTTTGTGAAAAAAAAATGTATCTTTCTGCATTTTTTGGGGGGTTTTTGCTTTTTATGGCTTTCCCAATTTGGGAAAAAAATAATGTTTTTATCTTTATTTACAGGTTGATACCCCATCCGGAAAACCCCAAAAAAAAAGTGGGGTTTTTTCTGTTTTTTTTGGTACCTAAAAAAATTCCAAACATTTTCTATTTTTGGGAAATTTTGCGTCCCGGCCCCATTTTTTTCCCAACCCAAATTATTTTTTTGTAAAACCCCTACGGATGTCTTGAGGGGGAATTTTTTGGGGGGTAAAGGGTGTACTTTATATGCTACATTTTTTTTGGTTTTTTTTTGAAATTGCGACTTTTTTGATCTTTTTTTATTCCTTTTTTTGAGTGACGAAAAATGCCCAAAAACGAAATTTGGCGTTTTGGAATTTTTTTTTTTTAAAACGGTGTTAAGCGTGGGGGAATAAATGAGGTTAAATTTTTATAATGGGACTTTTTCAAAACGCGGGCAAAATACCAAATATGTGTAACTTTTTTATTATTTTTTTTGATTTTATTTTTTAAAATGGGGAAAGGGGGGTGTTTTTGAACTTTTAACTTTTTTTTTTTTACTTTAAAAGGGATTTTTTTTTTTTTTTTTAAATGTAACATTTAGTCCCCCTATGGTTGGTTAACCCCTAGGGGGGCGAAATTTTTAATAAAAACCTAATTCATTTCATAGGCAAAGCATTAAAGGGTTTACAAAGAAGGGGGGCCCCCCCTTTTTGTTGCGGGGGAAATGGGGCAAAACCGGCCAGGGTTAAATGGGGCGGTCGCCCCCCCAAGGGTTCCCCCCCACCCTGCCCGGTTGGAAAAGACCGAAAAGATCGGTGCGGGGCACCCATCGGCGTTTTTCAGACGCCCGGGGGGCCCTCCCTTTTCCGCGGTTGTCCCGATGGGTTAAACAGCGCCGGGGGGGGAGGGCCCCCCGCCGGCGCTGTTACTTCCGGGTTTAGCCCGGCCCAATTTTCCCGCTAACCCCCCCGGTCGGCTGTGCGGGGGGGGTCGCGGAAGCGATTTACCCCGCAAAAAACCCCTTACCCGGGCCCCCGGGAGTACTCTTTCGCCCAAAAAACCCTTAAGGGGTTTTTTAAAAAAGTTTTTAGGGCCCCAGACAGGCATTACCTTTTTCTGCCCTGATGGTGCTCCTGGAACTTCTCAGCTGACACTGAAGGTTATCAAAGGATGCATTCATTTTAGAGACCTGGAAAATAGTGCACATTGGGCCTTAAGTATGAAAACTGTCTAGAAATTTTAAATTTTTTTGTCCCTAGCCAAACCCAAACATTCTATTAGCGATAATCCCGGTCCCCCTTTTTATTAAAATATAGTGCTCTTTAAAAATAAAAGCCCGAGCCGATTTGGGTTTCTATGAGGGACTGATGATTTCTAAGGGCAACAAAAGGGAGTCTTAATTTTTAGAAATTAAACATACATATGGCCCATTGTGTCTATTATATGAAGGTGGAGTACTCTTTTTTTCACAATGGAAAAAGGGGCACCCCAAATAGGGGCAGTTGAAAGCAAATTTTTTTCCAAATTTCCCGCCTAATGGACACCAATATTTTCCATAGAAAGCTATCAAGACGTATTTACAAATTAATCAGCACAGAGTTTAGACCCTTGGGCCCTAGTGAATAAATTTTGAGGGTTTTTCCAGGCCCGGGGCAAAGGGAATTTTTTGGTTTCCCCAAAGGGGAAATAAAAGCCAAAGGGGCCCCCCCCCCCTTCAAATCTCAAAAAAAAAAACCCCCCCACACCCCCCCCCACACCAAAAATTCCTCTCACCCCTCCCCAGGTCCTGCCACTAAATTTTCCCGCACCATTTTCCCCATAGCTTTTCCCCTCCATCTCCTCCCGAAAACACTGCCCCAATTTTAAAAAAAAACCCGACAAATTTGCAATTTTTAAAAAACCCCTCCCCTCCCTTAAAGACAGGGTAATACCCCAAAAAAACAGTCACTTTTTAAAAACCCCATACATGGAGCAAAACAAACCCGACTGAATATTGTTACTAAAAACCTCCCACAAAAAAAAGACCCCCAAAACCCTTCAAAATTAAGGCTCAAATAAATTTTGCCCGACCCCCGACCAAAAAGCGATCCCCCCTGTACTATCAGCTTTCAAGGTTTTTTGAAACTATACCACCCCCATACAGTGACCCCTATAAATTTTTAGATACATTGTAAATTTGGGCGCTCTGCAACATATAAAGTGGGTTACACCCGCAGTTTCATTTAGTGACCCCCGGAGACGCTTTTCTGATCAGCGTCGTTCACTTTCCCCTTTTTTCTCCATCCCGGGTTCCCCCCTTCATGGGTGATTGCTCCCGGCCCAAGACCGTTTCCCTTTTTTGGAAATTTTTCACAAATATCTTAGTTTTCCCCACATTTCCAGTAACTCCTTTAAATTTTTGGTAAAAAGTCCCCTTAGTCAGGGCAGGATATAAAATAACCTCTCAGTCAGGGAAGGTAAAATAGATAAATTTTTTTTTAAACCCCCGACTTTGGGAATTTTAAAAAAAAGGGGGACTTTAGGCATTGAAAATTGCTAGGGGCCCCAAACCCCAAAAAAAATAGTTGGGGTTAAAGGGAGGGGGTATGGGGGTACAGGGAGGCGTTTTGGGGCTCAGGGCCCGGCTGAAGGGGCCACAGGCCCGGCGTAAAGGGGCCAAGGCAGGCGTAAGGGGCCACAGGCCGGCGTTTTTGGGGCCACAGGCAGGGGTATGGGGTACAGGCAGGGTTATTTTTTGGGGGGGCAGGGCAGGCGTTTTGGGGGGTTTGGCAGGGGTAAGGGGGCCCCAGGCAGGGGGTTTTTGGGGGCACAGGCAGGGGGGTTGGGGGCTCAGGCCAAGGGGCGTTAAGGGGGGCCCAAAGGGAGGCGTATGGGGGGGCCCCAGGCAGGCAATATAGGGGCCCCAGGGAGCCGTACGGGGGCGAGGCTCCCCAGGCAAGGTGGGGGTGGGGCCAAAGGGGGGGGGGGGGGGGGGTTTGGGGGGAAAAAAAAGGGTTAAAAAAATTTTTTTTGGGGGGGGGGGGGGGGTTTTAAAAGGGGGGGGGGCCGGCGTAAGGGGCCCAGGCAGGCGTAATTTGGGGACCGGATGGGGGAACCCGGCAGGTATGGGGGGTAGGCAGGGTATGGGGCACCAGGGAGGCTATGGAGGCCAAAAAGCAGGGGATATAGGGGCCACAGGCCCGCCGTACGGGGCCCCAGGGGGGCGTACGGGGGCCACAGGGAGGGCTTTTTAGGGGGCCCCAGGCAGCCTTTTTTGGGGGTCAAGGGAGGCGGGGATGGGGACCAAACCCGGCTATGGGGGCTCAGGCAGGCTTATGGGGGCACCAGGCGGGATAAAGGGGCACAGGCAGACATTTATTGGGGGGGGGCAGGCAGGTATTTATAGGGGGCCGCAGGGGGCATTTTAGGGCCACCAGGCAGGATTTTAGGGGGCCACAGGCAGGCCCATGGGGGCCCCCAGGCAGAAAAATAGGGGCCCCCAAAGGGAGGCCCTTATTTGGGGGCCGCCCGGGAGGCGTTCGGGGGCCGCAGGAGGGATTAAAGGGGGCCGCAGGCAGGCATTATAGGGGGCCGCAGGGAGGCATTAAGGGGGGCCGCAGGCGGGATTTTAGGTGCCGCAGGCAGGCCCTTTATAGGGGCCCAAGGCAGGGTTATAGGTTTTGGGCCCCCGGCCCCGGGATTTTAGGGGGCCCCGGCGGGGTATAGGGGGGCACAGGCACCGGCCCCCAAAAAATTAAAACCCAAAAAATTTTAAAACTTACCCAAAACCCCTGCGCGCGCCCTTTCTGTCCTCTTCAGCCCGCGTCCTCCGGCAGGGTCCTCGGGCGCAACCGGGCCCTTTCGCGCTGGGACGCCCTAGGGAGAGGCAGCATCGCGATGACCCCCCCCGTCTTTTCGACGGGGCCGGGTGAGGCGCAGGGGCCGCGGGGGGTCCTCAGGCCCATGGGACCCGGCGGCCCCGCTTTTGTCGGCCCTGCAGCTCAACCCGGAGGACCCCGCCCATCCTCCGGGGGGGGGCCCCCACACTGTCTGCGGAGCCAAAGGGGGGCGCTTTGTCTCTGTCCGAGAAAGGGGGTTTACGAGACCGCCGGCGCTTCAGGGGCCCCCGGCACCCCGCCTGGGGCCCGGCCCAGGGTCGGGGGGCCCCGGGCGGGCCCCTTAGGGATTGGGTGAGGTAGGGCCCAGGGGGTTTGCCTACCCCTTGGGGCCTTTCCCGTCCGTCCCCCCCCCTGGGTTTGGGGCCCCCCCCCCCCCTTTCTTTTTACTTCAGGGGTTTCTCTGCAGACGTTAGGTGAGTCTATTACAGAGACCTGGAGTCTTCTTAGCTGAGAGTGACAAATGGGAATAGAAAAGTTTAAGTTTCTGATCAGATTCCCAACAATTATAAAATTTGTGATGTTTTCCTTTTCACTAGCTATAAAAGTCCCAAATTTTGTGATGGAACCCTGTTTTCCTTTAACCCCCTTAATTTATCCAAAGAAGTTTAAGTCATACTTTCCAAAAACCCCCCCGGTTTTGGGGGGGCCCCTCCCGGCCCAATGGGGGCCGGGGTTTCCCCCCCCCCCCCCCCCCCCCCCTCCCCCCGCTTGGGTGGCTTAAAAAACCCGCCCCTTTAGAGATGCCGGAGGGTTTTTTTTGGGGGTACAGAGGCATCGGGGAGGTCTCTTGACCTGTCCAAAGCCCCTGTCCCCGTGCCGCCCCCGGCAATGCCTCCTAGTTCAGAGGGTCGCTGCAAACAATTGGGGGGGGGAAAGGGGGGAGCTTAGTGGAGCTGCGAAGCTCCACCCCCCTTTCCCCCATTTTAAAAAACCCAGGATCCAGCAGGGCAGGGGGAGTGAAGGGGTGGCTGTGGGGTGGGGGGGGTTGGCTGATTGCCTTGAGGGGAAGGGGGGGGTGTGTGCCCTGACTGAGTGCTTGTGAGGGAAAAAGGGAAATGTTTTTATTTTCAAGGGGGGGTTGAAAGGTGTGTGGTGTTGCAGTGCTGAGTGCCTTTTGAGGGATGTTTAAGAGATTTTAAAATTATTTTATTGTTATTAGCTATAGGGGCACTGCCTGACTAATGGGGGCATCTACCTGGATAAAAGGGGCCTCTACCTGGATAAAGGGGGAATCTGCCTGGCTAATGGGGGCCTCTACCTGGATAAAGGGGTCTCTACCTGGCTAATGGGGGCCTCTTCCTGGCTAATGGGGGCATCTGCCTGGCTAATGGGGGCCTCTACCTGGATAAAAGGGGCCTCTACCTGGCTAATGGGGGCCTCTGCCTGGCTAATGGGGGCCTCTGCCTAGCTAATGGTGGCATCTGCCTGGCTAATGGGGGCACTTGCCTGGCTAATGGGGTTATCTGCCTGGCTAATGGGGGCATCTGCCTAGATAAAGGGGGCCTCTGCCTGTCTAATGGGGGCCTCTGCCTGGCTAATGGTGTTATCTACCTGGATAAAGGGGGCCTCTACCTGGCTAATGGGGGCATCTGCCTAGATAAAGGGGGCCTCTGCCTGGCTAATGGGGGCATCTACCGGGCTAATGGCAGCATCTATCTGGCTATTGGGGACAGCTACTTGGATAAAGGTGTCAACTGCTTGGCTATTGGGGGCACTATCTGGCTATTGGGAGCACTACCTGGCTATTGAGGGAACTACCTGGCTGTAAGGGACACTACCTGGCTAATGAAGGCACTACCTGGCCATTGGGGGCACTGCCTGGCTGTAAGGGGCACTATATGGCTATTGGGGACACCTACCTGGCTAGAAGGGAGAAGCAAGCTGGCTAAAAGGGGGCATTAACCTGGCTACAGGAGGCTACTACCTGGCTACAGGGGGTTACTACCTAGTTACAGGGTTCAAATAGGGCGCCGGGATACCTACCTATTGGGGCACAGTTTGGCTGTATCTCCCAGCTCTCCTGGATGCTGAATAGACTATCCAACAGTACAGGGAAGCTGGGTGACACCAAAATCCTAATCTAGCTTTCTTCCAGGGCCATTACACAGTTAGGTGGAGTAGGGTGTGGCTTTTAGAAGTGGATGTGGCTCACATGCAAGATGGGCGTGGACATGCAAATTTTTGGTGCGACGCGCTACACGCACCGCCTTATAAGATCTCCTGCTTTCTTACTTTCAAAAGTTGGCATGTATGGTTATAAGTATGTCCTGGTGCTGGTAAGGTTCTATGTAGCGGGATTAGAGTAATTCCGCTACATAAAAGGCTGGTGTCAGCTGATAATTCCAGCGGACACCCACCAGTAACAGCAGGGAATGGAGCTAGCTCTGTTCCCTGCTGTTTAACTCTTAAGGGTATGTTCACACAGCATTTTTTACATTTATCCTTCAAAATGAAGTGGCTGATTTAGAGGCTTATTTTAAAGTGTTCTTTTGAAAAATTCTATCTCCACCGTTTCCTTTGGGGATTTTTCTAGCGATAAACGCATCAGGAATTGACCTCCCTTATTTTTACGACCATAATGGCATCCAAAAAATGGCTCGCTTGTTAAATACGCTTCGTGTAAAGGACAAGGCATATTTTACGGTATATTCAATGAGAAATTATTCAAATCCTATCTGAGGCTCATTTTGGGCCAGTTCCCAGCACATAAAATGTGCTAAAAAGCCGCTTAAAAAATGGCGTGTGAACATACCCTTAGATGTCGCGGCGATCGTGGTCACATCATCGAATTTATGCCAATTGGCACTCCCGTGAGATAGTCGGAGAATACCGATCAGTTAACATACTGGCTGTAAACCTTGTGAAGACTTCCAGTGCCACCATGTGTGCGATTCTAACACTTCCTACCCCAGGCAGGAAGTAATAGAACTTCCATCTTTAAACATCCTTCTACATTGTTTATACACTACAGAAGGGTGCAATAATCATCATGTCCTCTAGTGATTTACCCTAGGAGGACTCATTGTTAAAGTAAAAAAAAATAAAAAATGTTTAAAAGTATAAAAATTTATAAAAAAAATATTTATTAAGGGAGACATGTATGACAAGAAGACTGTATTTGTTGGTCATAGCAACCAATCAGAACCCATAGCAACCAATCAGAGCTCATAGCAACCAACCAGAGTTCATAACAACCAATCAGAGCTCATTGCAACCAATCAGAGCCCATAACAACAAGAGCTCATGGCTACCAATCAGAGCCCATAGCAACCAATCAGAGCTCATAGCAACTAACCAGAGTTCATAACAATCAACCAGGGTTCATAACAACCAATCAGAGCTCCCCTTTCATTTTTTCTGAACATTATATGGAATAAAAGCGGAGCTCTGATTGGTTGCTATGAGCTCTGAATGGTTGCTATGGGCAACAAAGAAAGTCTTAGATCTAGACAGTTTTCATAACAGTTCAAATCACCCGCCTTTTGCCATTTTACAAATAAAAAAAATAAACTAATAAAAAATCTACACCTAATTGTTATCATTGCGTCTGTAAACATCTGATCTATTAAAATATAACATCATTTATCCCATATGTTGAACATTGTAGAAAAAAATTCCAAATCCCAAAATTGCATTTTTCTGGTGATTTCATGTCCCCTTAAAATTGGAATAAAAGTGATCAAAAAGGCAACTATCACAAAATGGTATCAATAACAAGCGCACTTCATACCACAAAAATATACACTCAGTCAGGATCATAGATGGAAGAACAAAAGTGTTATTGGTTGCAGAAAATGGTGCTGCAATGCAAATTTAAAAAATAGAGAATGTTTGGATTTTTTATGGTACTAAAACGTAGTGCAAACCTTACTTATTTAGTATTGCTGGAATCGTATCAACCTGCAGAATACAGATAATCTATCATTTGTATAGAGGATTAAATGATATAAAAACAAAACCCCTGCAAACATGGTGCAAGTACGTTTTTTTCACATTTTGCACCACTTAAAGGGGTTGTCTCGCTACAATGATTGGGTTTTAATTAAAAGATCTTTAAAAAACAAGCAGCTTTGCAATATATGTTCATTACAAATGTCCTACTGATTTTGAGCTAGCCCTGTTCATAGGAGTGCATCAGCTTCTCAAATTTCTATAGCAGCCGACCTGTTGATCCTTATCTTACTGGCTGTCAGGTCTGAATGACTCATCACCTTTGAAGACAGGTCGGAGCAGAGAGCCCCTCCCGCACAGAATGCTTCTGTAGTGGGGGGAGGAGGGGGAGGACTCGGGCTTCTGCGCCCTACTCCCGGGATTAACCCCTGTGTGTGCCTCTTCCTCCCGCTCTCAACACAGATTGACAAGATGAGGCTGATCAATAGATTTGACAGCATGACCCTGTTTGTTCTATAATCATGATTCTGTAGCTGAACATAAAAATACTAACAATTGTGAACATTCATCGTGCTGTACGGGGACACATCCGAGTAACACTTTGCAGTTTCCCCTCCCCTCTGTTCTGAGGGGGTTTGTTTGTTGTTGCGGGAGAGGGTGGAGAATGTAAGCTAAGCGGGAGGTATAGAACACTTGCAGCCCATCGTTCGCTTTTAGCAATCAAGACCCTCTAGGCAGGCACCACGGGTTAACACTGGCAGCAACCCCCCTGCTTATACAAGTTAAGGGGCGGAAGTTTGCCGGGTTGCTGAGGGGGGGGGGGAAAGGGGGGAGGGGGGAAGAGGCAGAGAAGCTAGCACGCCCCTCAATTCAACTCACAGACAGAGGCTGAAAGCTATTAATGAGACAACTCCTTTAAGTTTTTTTTCGTTTTTCAGGTATATTCTATGTTGCGGTCAGTGACACCAATAGAAAGTACATCTCGTGACGCAAAAAAAAAAAACCCTCATAAGTCGTGTAGTTTGGAAAAAAAACAAAAGTTTTTGGCCTTGGGAAGGCGGAAGGAAATACTTTGACCCCATTATTATGACTGGCTGTCAGAAAAGGGTTGAAGGGGTGTAACATGTAACATGTGCTTGTTAGTCTGTCGAGGGCATGATTAAAAATAGAAGGAAAGAAGAAAACTTACCTGAAAAACCCTCCCGTTCCATCGCTGCAGCCGTCCCAGTAATCTTTGCAGATGATTTCCCTGATCATTCTTCACTCGACCCTGCATCAGGCTGCAGCAGTCACTGCTGGATATAGCACACATAACTGCTGTGTCCAGTGATTGGCTGCAGGGTCACATGAAGCATGAATGGGGTCGTCATCTGCCAGGACGACCACAGCGATGGAACAGGAGGGTTAACAAGGTAAGGTAAGTTTTCTTCCTTCCTTCTATTCTTCATCATTCCCTGATGGACTAACGAGCATTTGTTATCGTTGGATCATCCCTTTACCTATAAAGAATGACCAGTAGTACATAGCAAGCATTAAAACATATGAAATCTATCCAACAGCATCAAGTATGTTAGACCCTCTGTATAAGGTGCACTTATATCTACAGCCATTGGGCTGGGGGTAAATGAACTGGTTCATTCACATTTGTGGGACTAGTTGTAATTTTTTAATGGTACCATTTACTGTAGTGTATAATGTATTAGGGAACAAAAAGAAAATATTTTTGTGGGGTGCAATCGGGAAAGAAATGCAATCGTGCCTTTTTTAATCGAGATTTTCTGAAGTGCACTGTTCAGTTAAAGAATGTTTTTGTATTTTGAAAGTAGACGATTCCGGTGACACAAAATCTATATGGTGTTTTTTGTTCTATTGCTAAAAAAAAATTTAAAACTTTTATTTTTGTTCTTATCTACATTTTCTAAAACCAAATTTGTTTTGATTTTTTAGGACTACTGGCCTGTTTGAGTTCTCATTGTTACTGCACTGAAGTGTAGATTTTTTTGGCACCATTTTGGGATACCTGTGACTTTTTGGTCAATTATGAACTTTTAGAGCGACATGTCTGAACGGAGGTGCACCAGAAGTCTGGCGTCTTTTCAGCCCGAAGACTAGCGCAGCCCTGTTCGCTAAATTTTTAACCAAGTGCACTCCAATATCAGGTGCATTAGAGAGCGCCCACGGCCCTTAATCTTTTTTCTATAGTTTGAAAACTTTTTTTTACATTTTTTTTTTTACGTGTACTTTTAGTTCCCTTAGAGTATTTGACCACCAGGGGGTGTGATCATTTATACACTTTTCTGCAATGCTAATGAAACTGTAAGGCTTAAACTGGGACGTATTTCACCCCGTATTTTGCGCCGTACTGCGCTAAATACGGGGTGAAATATGTCCCAGTCATTACGGTCATAGAGAACTATGGATTACGTCTCTTCTCCCCGCTCGCACAATACGACAAGCCGGGAGATAAGTGACATTCATTACTAGCGGCGCGTATTCGCCGCTAGTAATGAATGTCTTTCGGGCTGGCAGGCTGCTGGACCCCCGCCCCGCGTGAGCTCGCGCGAGCTCCCGAACTCTGGCGTAATTGCAGGGCGTAAATACACCCCGCAATTATGCCTTGTGAACTTAGCCTAAGGGTATGTTCAAACGCCGCCTTCTAGATGCAGGTTTGGATTAGTGTTTCAGACCCTAAACGGACCCAAACACGCATCTAACAATGTGCAGTGTGATTTACATAGCTTTCAATGTAAAACACACATCGGCGCTCAGACAATACGTGTTTTACATGCGTCTTTCGGATGCGTCTTATGAATCTGTTCGAAGAATTGACATGTCAATTCCTGATCTGTTTGACACAGCAGAAACCCTATTTAAAACTATAGGGTGTGTTTCTGCTACACAGAAAATGCATCCAAGCACACAGCACACCTTAGGTACGTCTTTGGATACGTTTTACGCAGTGCTTTTAAATACAATTTTTGGATTGAAAAACGCCATGTGAACATACGCTAAGCAGCTTACATGCAGGCACAGTTATGCCAGCCCTATCCATGCCCTCTAATCACCCTCCAATAGCTCTTCAAGGGCAACCATAAGTGAGGGTGGCCTTTTTTTAAAAATAAAGTTTAAACCACCCCTAAACTAAATGATCAAAAAAAAAAGGGGACCCGCCAAAAGAGAAAAAAAAAAGGCAAAAACAATGATGGAATTACCCAGTATGGTGCTAATACATAATACAACATCGTGAAAAAAAACTTTTTGCTAAAAATACTGTAAGGCAACATTTTTGAAAACCCCTTGAAAAAGAATAAATAGGGACTAGTATTGCCCTTTGAATTTTGCTGCGAACGGGGAAAATCGTGAAAACTAACCCACAGCTGTCGAAAAAACATGAAATAAGGGCCACATGGATGAAAACTGTCTAGGTCTAAAATTCACTTTGTTGCTCATAGCAATTAAAATCAGAGTCCCCCCTTTTAATTTCATATAGTGCTCGGGAAAAATGGAGGACCCGCTCTTTTTTGGGTTTTTTAAGGGGAAAAAAAGTGATTTTTAACCTAGACATTTTTTCATACATTGGGCCCTAAGACCCCCAAAAGGGATGTGAAAACCCCTGATCTATATGGTTCCTTTCTTAGGAATTTCTCCTTTCTATCCTTAGTTATTGGTAGAAACATAACTATAAAGCTGCTACTCTAATTGATCCACCTATGACATCCAGACCTGGAAAAAACCTGCATTACCAGGGTGGTTTTGGTGCTTGATTTTTTTGTCATTTTTGCCTGCGGGGTGTGGGCCTTTTTCCTCTTTTTGTGTTCAGGCAAAAATCAGTGACGGATAGGGAAGATTCTTTATAGCTAAGAAAAAGCTAATTCACATGTTGCGTAAGAGACAGATTGTGATGAAGCATAAGTTCCCTGTAATACTCACAAAAGTTGGGACCGTTTGAAAACTACATAAACAAATTCTCTAAATTTTGATATTTACGGAAAGTTTTTTTCACAAAGCAAAATTTTTTTTTCTGATTTGGCTCGTAGAAAAGCTAATGCGGGTTTCAGTAAGAGGGGGAATGGCTCCCTTTTTTGGCAGTCCCCAACTTTTTTTCTATGGCAGTTCGAAATATAGCCGAGCGAGTCTGCTGGACAAAACCCCAAATCCTAAAAGACGGGAATGGGGAGAAAAATCTGCAAAAGGGGCCCAGCCTTTCTACCAATTCACTGAGGCCGGCTCGAAGCGAGCTACAAGCCGACCTCAGAAAGGGATTTTATGAACAAAACAGAGAGGTTGTTAAAGGGGTTGTCCACTTAGTTTTATTGAAATATATTATTACTGCTGCTGCTGTTGAGAAATAAAGAAATCTATATTCACTTTTGTTCTCACTGCCGGTTGTCTTCCCAAGTCTTCTCTTGACTTCCTATTCCTGGAAGTCGAATGTGAGACCTTGTGCTAAAATATAACCTTTAGTACATCGATTAAAAATATAACAGTAACCCTAATCTCACCTGTCAGAGAAAAAATAAAAAAAATACTCTTTCTTCTTAAAAAACGGGGGAAAACCCGCCCTGATAAAAATAACCCGGAGAGGAAATGACTCTACCAGTACAAACCCTACTATAGCCCTAACAAAGAGGAAATCATGCCATAAGGATTAATTGAGAATAAATATCAAGACAAATCACACAACATGCTGCATTAGACTAAAAAACAAACACAAACAAAAAAAAATGATGAATTCCTTTTTCCCTTCTGAAATTCCCCTGTCAACCCAAAAAGGTTCTCAGGGAATAAAAAAGGGGGGCTATAGAACGGGAAAGGCCCAAAAAACACAAAAAGTACAATTTTGGGATGCCAAGCGGGGCAGGCACACCGTTGTGAGATGCCCAAACATTTAAATTTTTTTAATGTTATGATCAGAAACAGTATAAATTTTGGCAATTTAAGATACCCAATTTAAAGAATTCACACCCAACCCTTTATATAATAAACCCAAAATTCCACAAATAAAAACTATTTTCCCTTTCAAAGGCAAATAAAGCCAATTCTACATTAGTAGAAGTTATTCCTTTCAGTAGAAAAAAATGAAACATTTTACATATTACACCCGTTGATGAAAAGGCCTAATCAATAAACTAAATCAAAAAGGGGCCCCCTTTTTTTTTTTTAAAAAAAAAAAAGGGTTTTAAGTGGCAATTTTTAAAAAAAAAAAAAAAAATAAACAAATTTCCCCCCGGGGAAAAAAAAAAAACCCCGGGTTCCCCCCCCAAAAAAAAAAAAAAAAAAATTTTTAAAAAAAAAAAACGCCAAAAAAAATTTTAAAAAATTTTTTTTTCCCCCCTTCTTTTTAAAAAAAATTTTAAAAAATTTTTTTGGGGGAAAAAATTTTTTTTTGGGGGGGTTTTTTAAAAAAAAAAAAAAACCCTTTTTAAAAAAAACCCCAAAAAACCCCCCTTTTTAAAATTTTTTTTTAAAAAAAAAAATTTGCAGAAAACCCCCCCCTTAAGGGGTTTAAAACCCCCCCCCAAAAAACCCCCCGGGAAAAAAAAAAAACCCCCCCCCCCTTCCCGGGGACAAACCCAAAAAAAAAATTCAAACAAAAAAATTTTCCCAAACTCCAAATTTTTTTTTTAAAATTTTTTTTAAAAAAAAATTTTTTTAAAAAAAAAACCCCTTTTTTTTTCCTTCCCCCTTTTTTTTTTGGGGTTTCCCCTTTTTTTTTTTTTTTTTTTGGGGTTTTTTAATAAAAAATTTTAATTTTTTTTTTTTTTTTTTTTGCTTTTTTTTTTTTTTTTTTTTAAAAAAAATTAAAAGGGGGGAAAAAGGGCCCCCAAAAAATTTGGGGGGAAGGGGGGGCCCCCAAAAAAACCCCCCAAAAAAAAAATTTTTTTGGGGGGGTTTGGGGAAAAAAAAAATAAAAAAAAACCCAAAAACCTTCCAAAAAAAAAAAAAAAAAACCCCCCAAAAAAAATCAAAAAAAAAAAAAATTTTTAAAAAAAAAAAATTTTTTAAAAAAAAAAAAAGAAAAAAAAACCCAAACCCTTTTCCAAAGACCCCAAAAAAAACCCCCAAAAAAAAACCCCAAAAAAAAAAAAAAAAAAACCCCAAAAACCCCAAAAAAAAAAAAAACCCCAAAAAAAAAAAAAAAAAAAAAACCCCCCCCCCCCCAAACCCCCCCAAAAAAAAAACCCCAAAAAGAAATTTCCCCCCCTCCCCCCCCCCCCCCCCCCCCCCCCCCCCACCCCAAAAAAACCCAAAAAAAAAAAAAAAAAAAAAGGGGGAAAAAAAAAAAAAAAAAAAAAAAAAAAAAACCCCCCTTGGGGGGGAAAAAAAAAAAAAAGGGGGACAAAAAAAAAAAACCCCCGGGGGGGAAAAAAAAAAAAAAGGGGGGGTTTTTTTTTTTTGGGGGGGGGGGGGGGGGGTCGCCCCCCCCCCCTTTTTCCCCCCCCCCCCCCCCCAAAAAACCAAAAAAACCCCCCCCCCCCTGTTTTTTTTCCCCCCCCCCCCCCAAAAGGGTCCCCCCCGGGGGTGGGGGGGGGGGAAAAAAAAACTTTTCCCCCCCCAAAAAAAAACCCCCAAAATTTGGGGGGTTTGGGATTAAGGGGGGGCCCCCCCCCCAAAAAAAACCCCGGGGAACCCTTTTTGGGGGGGGAAAAAAAGGGGGGGGTTTTGGTGGGGGGAAATTTTTGGTAAAGGGGGGGCCCCCCCGGGGCCCCCAAAAAAAAAAAAACCCGGGGGGGAAATTTTCCAGGGGGGAAAAAGGGGGGGGAAAAATTTCCCAAAAAGGGCCCCCGTTGCCAAAATTTGATCCGGAACATATGGACATTCTGGATTCAAAAATCACTGAGAACGAGGTCCGAGATACTATTAAACATCTCCCGAATAACAAAACGCCGGGGGCAGATGGACTGCCCGCGGAGTATTATAAAATCTTACAGCAAGAAATGGTGCCACATTTAACCGCTCACCTCAATAGCATTTACAGCGGTGACTCCCACTCGGTAGAGTTTCATACCTCTGATCTGATTTTGGTCCTGAAGCCCGGTAGGGATCCCACGGCCCCAAGCTCATATAGACCTATCGCTCTGCTGAATCAAGACTACAAGATCCTGACATGTTAGTCCCCTTACTAACCTCATTGCAATTTGGATTTCTTAAGAACAGACATTCCACTGTGGGAATACATCAAGCTGTCGCTGCAACCACACAATACCTGGACGGGTCCTGACCGGTGATCATGCTTCTCAGCCTTGACGCTGAGAAAGCGTTTGATTCTGTGTGGTGGACTTATCTTATTGCATGCCTTAGATATAGGGGCTTCAGGGGACGTTTTTTTTTTCTGCAGTTAAACCAGCAGAACTCCACCACATCACTGTCGCTATAGAGGCACCAGGTAGGGATGTCCCCTGTCCCCTCTCCTTTTTAACCTTTTGCTGGATCCACTGCTGAGACATTTGGAGACGGTCACCAAGTTTGATGGCATACGGATAGGAAGCAGATGCCTTAAGGTCTCCACGTTCGCGGATGATATTCTATTATACATATCTAACCCTAGGAGGTCATTGGGGACAATCTTGGAGTATATACGGCTCCCTGTCGGGCTTCAGGATTAACGAAGCCAAGTCCGAGGCACTCCTATTGAAGGGACCATCAATCCCAACTTGGGCGGTTGATTTTCCGTTTAGATGGCAGGAGAAATCTTTTAGCTACCTAGGGGTGCAAATCCCCAAACGGTGCAGCCAAATATCTAAACATAACCCCTTTTATGAGACAAACAGAGACGGTACTATCTACGTGGGGGAAATTGACTTTGTCGCCCTTAGGCAGAGCTAACCTTATTAAAATGTCTATTTTCCCTCAAATATTGTACCTGTTACAGTTGCTTCCACTATACCTCAGACCAACAGACATCAAACTTATTGAAGCTATGTTCCGAAAGTTTGTATGGAACGGTAAACGACCAAGAACTAGCCTGTTACTCCTTAGTCAGCCCAGATCAAACGGAGGACTCAATTTTCCTCAACTCTGATTGTATAACCTAGTGGCGCAACTGAGGATAGTAGGCAATTGGCTGTCAAATTCCAATTCCTTTACTGACGTCACTCTGGATGCCCAGTTCACCCTGATATTTCATTAACTAACTTGCTCCACCTCCTGTACACAGCATTACCCACGCAAATCAGACATAATCCACTAGTTATGTCCCCGTGGTGCACATGGAAAAAAGCTAGACAGCTCCTTCATCTTAACCCTAACTCCTCTCTTCTCCTACAATTTGTAAAGAACCCCAATTTCCAAGATGGGAAGGCACATAGTCAATTTCAGAGATGCCAACAGCTGGGAATTCGGAATATAGCCTCTTTGGTGAATACTAGCACTAGACAACCCTACAACCCATTTTACTACCTACAAGCATGTAGCTATATTTACGCTGTTTTACGGACCCTGGGAGAAAAAGACTGGGATGACCCATTTCTCCACATCACGAGCGACACCCAACGCTCCAAACGCTTAATCACACGTGTTTATCATATGATCAGAAACCCCATAGATTACTCCCGTAGGGAGTCGGGTCTTAGCCATTGGTCAAAGGAGCTAGACTCACTCACGCCAACAGCCATCGTACAATCATTAACAAGGGCAACCAAGTATCTCCCATCAATGACATATTGGGAAATGTCATTTAACATAGCTCACCGATCCTACGTATCACCATACAGGGGATTTCTGATGGGCAACTCTGAAACTCATGCGTGCTTAAAATGCGGCGCCCCCCACGCCGATTTATTCCATTGACTTTGGTCCTGCCCACGAATCCAGCAATTCTGGACCGCAGTACAAACCTTTGTGACCACCCACTTGCTTCCATCACGTCCACGGGATGCTCCCTGGGGCATTTTTGGAATCCTCCCCTAGGATTATATTCACACACCTATCGCCTCGAAAAATTGTGGTTCTATGTTTCCGCTGCTGCCTGAAAGACGATCTTACACTACTGGATACAAACCGACCCGCGTCCCATACGATTGTTCTTGGAGAAACTCTCCCATATCTTAAGAATGGATTGGATAGAGACAGTGGCCCATAAAGAAAGGAAAACCAAACAATTCTTTTTAGTGTGGGCATCTTTCATAACTATCCTTCCCACCCATATACAACTCAAATTGAAGAACTGTTTTGGCCTTACAGCCTGGTATTTAGAAAACCAATTGGCAGGAACACCATTAATCTCTTGAGAAGGGGAATTGGAATCGCAAGACAGCTAATTCATGTGATCAGGGGGCTAGTTGGGCGCCTGACTCTACTCCAGAGGTGGATACTGTCTGTGATGTGTCTTGTCTGTATACCCCCATCCTACCCCTGTCTGTGTCTCCCCTCCTTATGCTTCCCCCTCTCGTTATCTCCCCTTTTGTTAACTCCCCTTTGTTAAAATGTTTATCGGGCTCAGTTGTTAGGTGGACAACAGAGTCCTTCGACCCACGCCGTCGGTCAAGGGATAAGTGAGGCCTAACAAAAGACGGACAGGGTGGGGGATCCTGGGATGTTACCTGGAGCCATTTTGTTGTGTACTAGTTACGTTGAAGTAACGTTGATTCATGACTATAATGCCCGCATGCATGTTTCCTTCCATAAAAAGACAAGGTGGCTCCAATAAAGACGGTCCTGCTCCTGACCACATAATGCAAAAAGTGCTGATTTGTGACCTATGGCCCTGTCACTTGTATGTACAATATATATAATTAACACTGCATGAGTCACCCAAATGTTATGGGAGTGTGCACAGGTAACTGAGTGACTGTGAAGAGTCTAAGAAAGATGAAGGCCAGTCATTATACTCTGCATGTTATTTGCAGGTCTGACAGGTGAGGCACAGAAGGATTGAAGATGAGAGTGAGAGGTTGGGATTAGGGACGGCCATAGCTGTAGGCTGGGACAGCACCGGTGGGTTAGTAGACCTTGAGAAGAGAAAAGTAGGAATGTAAAACAAGGCAGAAAGCTTATAAGACCAACAAGAAAGTTTGGAATATTATTCTAGAAGATACAACCTTTGTAGTGATTGACAGAGTGCAAAGGCTTTAGTACAAGGTCTGACTGGACCACCAGAGTTCAAGAGGTAGGGGTGTTGCTAGAGTCCCAAAACTTTCAGGAGAGATGCCCTCTGAGTTACATTTTGCACTATTGTTCACACAACTTTTTTCACAGCACATGAACTGCAGCATGTATTTTACAGATAAAAAAAAAAATGTATGCTCCTGTCACTAATTTTCCACATTTTCCGCATAGATACTATCACCTCAGCAGTCACTGTACAATGAAAATCAGCAATGACAAATTTGTCTCTTCAAAAGTTCTCATCTACTGTATGTATGATAGTGTAATACTTCTAAATAATGGTCACCAAATAATACACCTATACGTGTTACCGTCATACTTCTACTAAAATAATCCCACAATATCAAGACCATCAATCCCAATAATATCTAAAGACCAAATAATACTGCCACACCACAAACTCATGAGAGTACCACTTAATGAATAAGAGCTGGACATAGAAGCTCTGCAGATATGTAAGTGATTACAATGCAGTTACAGCTAACAACTCGCAGGTGATGTCTTCTCTGATGATTTTGTTCCCTTTTTTTTTTCCTTTTGTCCTAAAACGCCATGGTGACTTTTTCCCGTCATGACTCATCTGGGTAGAATATACCACACAAACATCTTAGGGCTTGTCCCCAAGGTCCGGGTTTGCTTGGTTTTACAGATGTTTTTTGGTGTAAAAGCCATCTTTAAACCACGTATCAACCTTTTACATGGACTTCAATGGAAAATCCGTGCAGCAGTCCCCACTTTTACACTGCCGCCGGTATGAAAAACATTGAACATGTTCATTCTTCTGCCCGGCTTGAACATGTTGATGGCACAAAGCGGGAGGGCTTTATCCACAAAACAGGGCAAATACCGGTTGGGAATTCCGACCGGTATTTGTCCTGTGCCATGCAAATGGCCCTTTAGAGTCCTCCCTTTTTCATCACCTTCCTATGCATTTCCTACCTCTGTGCAAACTCCCCATAGGGTGGTAGGTGTAGGTGGGGTTTATGTGCATACACTTGTTTTTGGGGGTCACTGGGAATCTGCCCTACACGGTAGATTTATGTTCCAGGCCAAGTTCGGGGCAGGAACCATTTTATCCAGGGCACTATAATGCCCTAGCGACACCCTTGACCAGAGCATCCTCCAGAGGGCCTAAACTCCAGTACAATAATGTACAGTGGGTACGGAAAGTATTCAGAGCCCTTTAAATTTTTCACTCTTTGTTTCATTGCAGCCATTTGGTAAGATCAAAAAAGTTCATTTTTTTGCTGATTAATGTACACTCTTCACCCCCCCCCCATCTTGAAAGAAAAAAAAAACAGATTTGTAGATTTTTTTACAAATTTATTAAAAGAGAAACAGGAAATTTAATGATCATTAAGTATTCAGCCCCTTTGCTCAGTATTGAGTAGAAGCCCTCCTTTTGAGTTAGTTACGTACAGCCCATGAGTTTCTGGGAATGATGCAACATGTTTTTCAAACATGGATTTGGGGACCTTGCCATTCTTCCTTGCATATCCTCTCCGAGTTTACTCAGGTTGGATGGTGAATGTTGGTGGACGCTTTTCATGTCTCTCCAGAGTTGCTCAATTGGCTTTAGGTCCAGGGCTTTTTTTCTGGTGGGCCAGTCAAGAATGGGCCACGAGTTGTTCTTGAAGCTCATGCTTTGAATTTTAGCTGTGTGCTTAGTCGTAATTGCTTGTTGGAAGAAGAACCTTCGGCTCAATCTGAGGTAAGAGCATCTGGGTAAGAGGGTTTTCATCCAGGATTTCTCTGTTCTTGGTCCACATTCATCTTTTACTTCAATTGCAACCATCGTTTGTTCCTGTGCGCTGAAAAAACACCCCATTGCATGATGCGGCCACACCTATGTGTCACTGTTAGGGATTGTTTGAGGCAGGTTGTTGAGCAGTGCCTGGTTTTCTCCACTGCTTTACAATTAACCAAAAAGTTCAATGTGCGTTTCTCATTGGACCAGTAGAATCTTATTACTCTTAGGTCTGGGGATCTTCAGAGTTTTTTGCAAACTGTATGCGGTGGCTTTATATGTCTTGCACTGAGGAGAGATTCTGTCGGCTGCACTCTGCATAAAGCACCGAATGGTGGACAGGCGTTGCAGTGATAGTTGGACTTTGTGGAACTTTCTCCCATCTCCTACTGCTCTTTGGAGCTCAGCACAGTGATCTTGGGGTTTTTCTTTACTTTCTATCACCATGGCTTTTCCAGGCTGCTTGGTTTGGCTGGACGGCCAGGTCGAGGAAGAGTTGTTGGTAGTTCCCAAAAATTCTTCCATTTAAGGCTTTGGAGGCACTGTGCTCTTAAGGAACTGAGTGCTGCAGAAGAAATTCTTTTGTAAACATTCGGCCAGATATGTGCCTTGCCACATTCTGTCTTCTTTGAGCTTTGGTCAGTTTTTAGACTATGATTCTCATTGTGCAGTCTAACATGCACTGTGAGCTGTGAGGTCTTATTAGACAGGTGTTGGTCTCTTCTATCAGCCAATCAGTTGTAATTAATCACAGGCTGGACCTCCAGTTACGGAGTAGATAGTAGTAGACTATATCAAGGAGGACCAGAAAGAAGGAAATGGACAGCATGGGAGTGGTATATATGAGTGTCACAGTGTAAGGGTCTGAATACTTATTGTAAGGGTTCGGTGGATTCTGTGGACCACGCAATGGAATGATAGTTAAGCCACGACAGGGAGCAGAGTTAAGTACGCCCCAGTATTGCACCAGAGCTGCCGCAAAGCGGGAATGGACTTTGTGCCGTGCGGGTGAGGCTACCAGGTCGCTACCTGATGTGACTTGCTTTGCGATGGCGGTGGGGTACTGTGTGGGTACAGGAACGTAACCAGAGATTTAGTTGGGGAACAGGAAGGAGGTCAGGACAGGCGGCAGAGGTTCGTGGTCAGAGAGGGGCAGAAGTCAGGGCAGGCGGGCAACAGGCAAGGTCAGAAGTAGCACGGAACGGACTGGCACAGGGTAATCAGGACAGACTTCCAACATCTCTAGATCACTATAACGCACTCCAACATCTTGCAGAGAGTGTGGGGAGTATTCCTACATTATAGGCACGTCAATAACTAATTAATGGTGCGCGGGTCCTTTAAATCCAGACCAGGCGTCGCACACGCGCCATAAGCAGCGGGTACGTGCACGGCGACCGGGACAGGCAGTAGCAGCGTTCACAGGAGCATGGACGGCTAAGTGAACCGGCGCCAGGGACTGGGCAGCGGGGGCATGGACGCGGGAAGCCGAGGCACCCGCGCCGGACCCCTGTGGGCAGGGGGGCGGTCGTGGAGCACCGCGGCACCCGCGCCAGCCCCCATGACACTTATGATCATGTGATATTTCAGTTTTTCTTGTTTAATAAATTTGCAAAAATGCTTACATTTCTGTTTTTTATTCTTTCATGATGGTAGTGGGTGCAGAGTGTCATAATGAGCAAAAAAATGACTTTTTTGATCTTAACAAAATGGCTTGCAATGAACACAAAAAGAGTGAAAAATGTTAAGGGGTCTGAATACTTTCCGTACCCACTGTACCTCTAACATATAAAGGACCCAAAAGGTCCCACAGAAGACCCCCTTATTTGGACCTAACTTTAAAAACTGCTCACAAGATATCCTCGTTAACTCTTCATGTGTGATGATTGCTTTGGAAAGAATCTTTTGCCATTTCTGTATAGTTAGATAGAAGTTATGGGTTATACTATACCCATACTGAACTCAAATGGAGTGAAGTGATTAGGCTTAAAGAGAACCTATAGCATGTTGAAAACCTGTCTGGATCCATTTCTAGCCACGGCTCCACTGATTGTTTTCCATTTTTGTTTTATAGCCCCTGCACTCCCCAGCAACAGCCGGAATTAGTTTTGGTGGCCAATATGCTAATTAAGACATAGGTGGTCACCACTGCTCAGTTCTAAAGGGAATGAGAGCTCACGTCCATGCCCACTTCAGAACAAGCAGTGGTAACCACCCAATTGACAGTATATGTCATCATAAGCCCAAAGTAACAACACCAATTGGGAGACAATAAAAAAGGAATCAATGAAGCCCTGGTTAGATATGGATTCAGGCAGCTTGTCACGACGGTCGGTTAGTGGCATCTCCGCTGACCAGGGCAAGTGATGGCGTAAAGCCACACCAGGGAGGGGCGTCTAAGTAGACCCGGTCTTCCCAGAGCCCGCTCGCAAAGCGGGGGATGGACTTGCTTGCGTCGGAAATAACCAGGTCGTTTCCACTGACGTGACTTGCTTTGCGGCGGAGCAGGTGTATTCGAGGTACAGAATCGTTAATAGACAAGGCGTAGTTCGGGACACGGCGTTAAGGTCTGGAAGGGCGGACAATGGTTTGTAGTCGAGAGGAGTAAGCATGGAGGTCCGGTACACGGTTAAAGGACAGGAGAGAGTCAAAGAACGCTTTCACAATAGGATAGAGGGCACTAAGATCGGCGGGGACTATTCCGGAAATCGAGGGTCGTTTTGGGCCCTATCCGCTTTTAACATTTTCATAATGATCTTACACAGGGAGAGCACAAAGTAGAATATCGATCTTGCAGCACGATACTAAGCTCTGTAAAGTAATCAAACAATTGAGGATTAATGTGGGTTATTACAAAGGGATTGGATAAGGCCTGAGGGCTCTGGAGCAGGGAATGGCAGATGAGGTTTAACACTGATAAATGCAAAGGTTCATGCAAATGGGAAGAGAAATCCATTACATGATTACATGTGAAATGGAAAAAAATGGGTAAAAGGTGACTATGGGAGAGGTCTTGGGAATCCTGGTGGGACAGTAAACTTATTGTAGCAAGCCAGTGTCTAGGCAGCAGCAGCCAAGGCAAATAGGACGATGGGCATGCATTAAAAGGGGCATAGACTTGCAAATTGTTGAGAACATTATTCTCATTATACCAGTCACTGGTTAGACCACTCATGGTTTATTGTGTACCAGTTTTGGGCACCAGTGCACAGGAAAGACATTGTAGAGCTTGAACAGGTACAAAGTGCGGGCAAACAAAATAATTTAAAAGGACTGGTGTGGTCTACAATTCCAGAAAGATTAGCAAGAGTAGGGTTATTTAGTTTAGAGAAAGCGGGCTTTGGGGGGACATAATAAAATATGTTTAAATACATCAAAGGTCAAATTAGAGATCTCTCCCCAAGATTTTATTTATACACCAGGACTGTATCTAGAAACAAGGGGCATCCTTACGTCTTGAGGAAACGAAAGTTTCTACATAAACATAGTAAGGGATTCTTTACTGTAAGAGCAGTGTGAATAGTGGAATGCTCTGCCAGAGGATTGTATGGTGCAATTAAATAACCGAGTTCAAAAAGGTTTTTGGATGCATTTCTGGAGCGTAATAAAATAACAAGTTACAGTGACTAGAATTCAGGAGAGGGGTCATTGATCAGGGATTTTTGATTGCCAGTTGGGAGTCAGGAAGGAATTTTTCCCTAAAATGAGGACATTGAGCTTCTCCTCATTGGGGGTTATTGTGCTTCTCTGGATCATACACCTTAGCACAAAGGCTGAACTAGTGGACGACTTGTTCTTTTTCTTAGCCTTACAAACTATGAAACTATGAAACTATAGGGTCAGCGACCGGCCAACAACCAATTATCGGCACGCTGGCCCTTTAAATCTGAGGAAGCCGACGCGCACGCCCTAAGGAGCGGGGACGCACGCCGCGGCCGACAGGGGAGCCGCACGAAAGCAGGAGCACTGTCTGGTAAGTTCAGCTGCACAGGAGAATGAGTTCGTCCGCGGCCCGACACGCGGACTGCGGAGGCCCCTTGTCCGACAGGCGGGGAGAGGGCTAAGTCCGTAGCCCACTGCCCGGGGGGTGGCACGGGAACAATGGTAACATAGACTGCCAGTTTTTTTTGCCTCAGAATAGGAAAAAAAAAAAGGTCAGACTCAGCACCTTTCCAATCGGGCCCATTTTTTTTAAAGTTTGGTACGGAAACGTGAAGAGCAGATGGACAAGCGCTCCCTGGTGTATTATCGTCAGTATATAATTTTCTTATACTAAAAGGGAGAAGTATATCACTCTCCTTTTTGAGATGTGCAAATGTGGAAGCATATAAATGAGCCTTTCGTTCAAAGTATAGGGTTTTTCAATCAACATCCGCTGCTTTCCATAGATTCCCTCGAACACAATTCTCTGGTGCAAAGGTTGAAATTATGAAAAAAAAATATATAAAGGAATTCACCTCCAGGTGATTATGTGCCAACACATTTTTCTTAATCTTCCGCTTTTGCTGTTATATAAAATGCATATGCTGTTGGTCTATCTTCACACGAGTCTCCTCTTAACTCCTTAATTAACGTCCATTCATATGCAATATATAGACCAATACTCCATTTATTATCTTTTCTTCACATTTATTTTTCAAATCCGTGTTTACAAAAATTCTTAAACTATTCTTACATCTATTAATCATATAAAAAAAATGCATACATATATAATCACTCGATACAGCGTAACATTTTCATTCAAATAGTTAAAAACCTTATTATTCTTGTACTCACTCTGTCAGTGATAGCTAGGAGCAGCTTAGGGCAACCGGCCGTGCTGCACACAAGTGCAACGTTTCGAGTGTCAACACGCCCTCTTTGTCGAGCATGCGTGCTGCTATCATTCACCGTATTTCACTGCTAGCATGTTAACCCTTTATTACATTGTTACTATAAAAGAAAACTTTAAAATTAAGATCTTCATTCAATCCCTTTGGGCTTTTCGACTCAAGTGACACTATTCAATAAACCTCCCTTCTTAATAATTTCTCCTTGATCAGTTTATGATGTGCCAACACAATCAGCTCCCTTCCGTACCACGTTCAAAAGAAGCACAGTGATATCACTATGAGTATAATCATGGTTTTACTGTTTATTGACTTATTTGATCATAAAACAAAAATAAAGACATACCCTGTTTCCCCGAAAATAAGGCAGCGTCTTATATTGATTTTTGCTCCTAAAAATGCCTTATTTTGAGGGGATGTCTTATTTTTCCACAAATAAGTTATAGCATGTAAACTAGTGTGTGTGTATTATATATATATATATACTATATATATATATATATATATATAATCTTAAGTTTAGAGTCACAAACCATAGGATATATGTAGTGACAGGACATTTTATGGCAGCTGCAGGACGGCTTATCTCAAAGGATGGCAAAGGTGACATGCTGGACTTGTAGAATAGAAGTTCCAGCATTCCCCATCAGCCATCATGTGAGGATGTGTGTGTCGTCAGTATCATTGCTCTGTTCTCCCCCCCCCCCCCCATCCCTCTCTTACTTGTATGCTGTCTCCTGTCCTGGGATGTTCGGGGACCTGTCGGTGACATTACGGTCACATGGACCTATCTGCAAAGGTCCTTCATCACTCTGTACAACAATTATGTCCACAGAGTTGATTTCTCGGGGTGAGCGGTTTTGTTGAGGGAAACACCCGCCCTCAACCCCACACTTTCTCTCTGCCCACCCTTAGAGACGGCCCTGTGTATGGGGAGCTGCAGCAATGATTTCCGATATGTCTTATGTTCGGAGGGGGCCTTATATTAGGGAATTCAACAAAATCTCTGCTATGTCTTACTTTCAGGGGTGTCGTATGTTCGGGGAAGCACGGTAGTAAAAATATCAAATAAACAACATTTTTCTTGTTTTTGAAACATTTCGTCCTGTTCAAAGTGTTGCAGAAACATGAAATGCGTTGTTCACTTGATGTTTTTACTGTGATTTTATTTTTGTTTCATGATCAAACAAGCCAATAAACAGTGAAACTGTGATATTATCACAACAACATCACTGTGCTTCTTTTGATTGTTGTAAGGAAGGGAACTTATTGTGTTGATATCACCTGAAGGTGAATTCCTCTGTATATATCTTATTTAATTTTTTTTTTTTAAATTTGATCAGGGAATCTGACAGGAATACAACTAGAACTGCCCTAATGGCTACAATTCTCATCCACATTCATTACGTTGTTAGTGAATCCGGTTCAAAATGCTGAATTACACTTTTTATAGCCAAGTTTAGTCTAATGTTCCAGTGCAAAATGACCCAAATTTAAAAGAAATTAACTTTTTTGTAAATTCCCCTAACACCTTTTTACATGTAAACTTCCTAGGTGACAATATAAAAGCTTTTTTGCTCTACAGTGTTCATGAAGGAGGATGTGTCATCTACGTAGACCTGGAGCCAGAAGATTTCTTATCAAACAGTAGGTGGTATCAAAGCACAGGGAGAAAGAACAGGAATAGAAAAAACCCAGGAGAAGGCGTTAGTAGGTGGAAGCTGTTTAAGTATAGGGAGTTGAAAGAGGTCTATACCCCTTCCAGTAAAAGAGTTGAGACAGGACTCCAGTATAAATATCGGCAGATACTGGCACCAGAAGCAGGGCTGTGGAGTCGGAGTCGTGGAGTCGGAGTCGGTGCCTATTTTGCAGAAGTCGGAGTCGTCATAAAAGGGACCGACTCCCAAAATATATATAAGTTGGTCCATTTAGTTCGATGTAATGAGCAAGAGAAGTGGCGGTCCGGCCGGTTGCCTACTGCTCCATTATCTCAGCGTCATCACATGAGAGTGTAATTGATGACATGGAGCAGGCAAAGCGCTGGCCCACCAGGGGAACAGATTCCGCTCCAGGGCAAAAAGATTTCAAGCAAAAAAAAAAAAATTTTTTTTTTTTTCTTTTTTTTTCACCTGTTTTCAAACAAGTTAGAGTGTTAAATCATTCATCTCAAAACTGCACTTTGGCTGAGGCAAATCCTTTTATACCCTGAACATTTTAGAGATGTTGCCCCTGTGGTCACCGCTTTGCCCCCACACAAAGTTAGTGTAGAGAGGCCGTCTCTGGCCTGGAAATTTACTGATATTCAGATGTGAGGTACATGGTATGGCAGGATTTTTTTCTTTTTTTTTTTTGATGGATGCAAAACTATTTCTCAACCCAAACAAATTCAGAGAGACTCACACAAAATGTTCCTGCAGTGTTTGCATATTATACAATTTTCTTGTGTTCTAAAGTCATTCCCAATAAATATATTTCTTACACTGACAAGCAAAATGGTAAGACAATGTTATGCATGTGACTTTCAGGATCCAGTATCTCACCATCCACTACTGCTTTGTTCATGAGGCTCACTGTTAATTTATATACAGTCAATATTACTATCTTATACCTAAATTTGTACTTTCAAGTATTTTGCATTCTGCTTAGTTCTGCAGATTCTTCCTGTAACTGCATTGTTACTGTTTTGCTACTAAAAATTCAAAATTTTAATTTTTAGTATTTTGGTTTAGAATTTGGGAAATCCACCTTTGTTTTAATACTGCTGAATAGTTCTGGACTCTGAATCAGTTCAGTATATCTTGACAAAATCTGATGCCATGTCTCTTCTACACAGTTCCCAATGTTGGTGCAGACTGGGACTTGGATACAAATGCAGCTTCTTTCTTCCAAACTCTACCCCACATGTGTTCAAAAGATCAAAAAAATTGTTACCCTTTTTGACTTATCAGTGTCTGTCTACTAAATAGCTTGCTTATTGTTCATAAGGTGTTAAACAGCCTGATGCTACCATTTTACTACAGTAAAGTTATATTAAACATGCGCGTGTATGAGGGAGCGGGAGTCGGAGGTTTGGAAATTGAGGAGTCGGAGCTTTGGCTTGCCGACTCCACGGCCCTGACCAGAAGTGAAAGAGGGGAGTGAACACGGGGATCCTACTTGTGGATGGAAAGGGAGACTCCCATCTCACAGGCGTCCATTGAAGATTGTGTTGAAAGAACTTCCGTGCCCCAAGCAATACAAAAGGACACAAAAAGACTGTGGGCTAAACCTAACTAATGTTTAACGTCTGTCACGTCTGTGCCATTTGGCCCTGGTCGCCGGCCCACAGCGCCGGCGATTATAACTGCAGCCTTGCCGCCTTGTGGAACACTTCTGTTAGCTCCGTACCTTTAATTGATTTCTGGTCGACGCCTTGGCCAGATATACCCCAGCGACTCATAGCGGGTTATTCAGCTTTCCTTGATTGACAGGTCCTTCCACCTATCTAGCTACCTCTATTCTACCCTTTCCTTTTATAGCCGGCTGCTTCCTATTGATCTTTGACCTGATATATTGCGTGCCTTATAGTTAGCCTTGTCATAGTTGTTGTTCCTTTGTGCTTTTGATCTTGCTTGTTTCTGGTTTCTCCCTTTGCCTCACGAATCTGTACCGGCGTCTGCCCGCCTGTTATTGACTTGGACTGTCCGACTTACTGGTTCTGTGTTCTTTGTTTGTTTGTCTTTGTCTGTGCCGTGCCAGTGTAGCCTTGAGGCCTTCAGGTGGGGTCGGCCTGATAAGGGTCGGGTCTCCCCAAAGGCAAGGGACAGAGGCTGGGATCAGTGTCAGGGCCCCATTGTCGTGTCTTGTGTGCGTCCCTGACCATCCCTAACAACGTTTCATTTAATTAATACAGTTTTCTTCTACAACAGGGTTTTCTGTGTGATGTATGATGCCTTGGGTGGTACCATATGTGGTTTCCAATACAGCAGAAATTCTATAGTTTACATTCTGACTCATATATCTGTATTATATCATCCTGCCTCGGAGTAATCATATCATATCTACAGTAAGAAATAATGCTATTCAATAGCGTAAGCAAACAATAAAATGAGTTTGTTCCAGAAAGGGAACTCACACTTTGCTCGGGTCACGCTCCCACAAGTTATTGATTCTGCTTTTTAAGGTCTGATAGTGCATTAGTCACCTTAATGTTCTTAAAGGTGTTGTTCAGGCCGGCTTTTTCTCAATGGGTTGTGTATGGTATCGCAGCTTTGACCAATGGAAATGAATTACCAAGGGTGTAACCAGAATTCATGGAGCCCCACAGCAAAATAAGATGGCCCACACACCAAAAGGAACCAACAGAGTTCTCAATAGCAGAAAGATGCCAACTTCTTATTTCCTTAAAAAACTACAATGTTCCTGCACCTGAGTCGGCCCCCTCAACCTCTGGTCCCTATAGTAGCTGCTATGGCTATAGTCACACCCATGGGAGTTACTATATAAGATGGAGCTCATGGACAAAAAGTGCTGCTGTTTATGGCAAAAAAGAAGAAGCTCTTTTCCAATCCCAGACAATGCTTTCAATATCATAATTCTCTTTTTACCGATCAATCAGTCATCTACTTATTATATCTCTTTGACGTTCCCTCTATAAACAGTTATCAGGTCATATCCCTAAGGTACGTTCCGATGGCGTCTTTGCAGTGTTCACTTTTGCATAGTGCAAATGCCTTTCAATTGTGCTTTGAAAATACAGGGGAGGTCAGGCATGACATTTTAATTTTCGATTTCCCACCTCTTTCTACTGTGTTACCCGCTGCAGAGGGTCTCACAAGGAAACCTTAATGTTTTATGTCCATCGGATAGGGAATGACTGCCCAAGTAAGAATGTTGGGAATCCCTTATTGGAGTTAGTAAATCACTGTATATATAGGGTTTTCCCTGCTAATAGGTGGTGTTCACCAGACTTGATCAATAGGGAAAGGATATATTCTTTCAAATTAGAAGGGAATATATTGAGAGTTAAGAAAATAGGTCTTTAAAAGTGTGTATCACAGGTTAAGTGTTATAATAATAAAAGTTTACGTTTTTAGGTGTTATAGATTGAGAGTCTGATTGAGTTTAAATTTGCCTATGGCAAAATAGTAAATATAGTCATTGAAAATACATGCTCACAAGCGTGTACTTTCAAAGCACAAACGCCGCACAATGTCCCGGGCAGATTTATGCCTCGTATACATTTGTATTTCACAGTGCGTAAGCACATGAAAGAGGTGACAGGTCATTTCTTTTCACTGCTGTGAAGTATGCGTAGGAAAAACAGGAGTATGCTTTTACACAGCAATCAATGAGTGCTGTACTTGTACATTGTTTGAAATGTATTTTACCACATATTTCAGCGCAAAATGCATGCTGAAATATGTAGATTAAAATCGTTTGTGGTGAACTTACCTTACAGTTTCATGGATCTTAATCTTATATGATACTTACCATTTAGAGTTGTTTACCTCTATGTAAGTCTGAAATTATGCACTGATAAATTTTATGACAGACCTATGTCACAGGGTGGGCCTGCTGCAAATTTTTTCTTACAGAAAATCTGCAGTGTAATCCAATATCAGCCATGTGGATTGGATTTTACAAATTCATCAGCCACGGGGCGGTAATTGAAAAAATTTTTTGTCATAAAAGTCCATCTTGTCTGCTTAAACGTGCCCTAGACTTTCTATACAGTGGGCAGGAATCAGTCATGTGGATGAGATTTCACGAACTACATGCAAATGTTTTAGTAATTTTCTATCCATCTCTGTATGAACGTATCCGGATGGGGCTCCATAAATATACCATGGATTTACTAGATTACTAAGGGCGGGGAGAGGGGTGGGGGTGGGGGGGAAGACTCTGCATATTTTTTATATACACTTCTATCAAATTAAGAAGGTATCTGGATAGCATGTAGTAAGTTTCTGCCCGTCCTCTAGCAGTGACGACTGAATTTTAGCATGTATCTATATAAGTATGTTAAAATAAAAATATATGACAGAAATCCAAGCCAGACCCTTTAGATGTTTTGTAGCTCATATGACGTGGATTAATGTTGTGTTTTGGATCTGGGTAAAAATCAAATTCGACTCGAATGCTGGTTCCTTGACCACTATTTGTCTTAAAAAACAACTTTAAAGGGGTTGTCTCACTATAAACATTGATGGCATATTAAATACATGCCCTCAATGTTGTAGTTGAAAAGGGTTTTCCCCGTGGTTTGCATTAGGGAGCATGTTTTATGTTCTTCACTATGTGGATTCCTATTGATATCAATAGGATGTGGTTTTGGTGCAGAATTCGTATGAAAGAACCCGCGGGGGTGAACCAAACCCCATGACTTGTGAAAGGGCAGCAGAGAAATGAACCTTCTGACTCGTTTTTTAAAATATACCGTATAAGTAATCAGCACACATTGATAATGCTATCTAATCTGTTGGTAGCATGTTTTTGAGCAGGAGTCGCTGAGCAGATAGATATATAGCTTTGTAGGAAAAGATTCAGTAGAAGTTATATTTTTTCCATTTAAATCCCTGTTTATTCTGGGTTAAGAAGTCCAGTAGGAGGTCTTATCAAAGACCGTCAACCAGCTTTGTATCTGTCCAGCTCCTCCTGCTCTATAACATGCTGCTAGCAGATCAGAATCAATCTGACAGGTTCCCTTTAAATTATATTATTACAATTATTTTTATTGCTGTAATTGTAAATGGCAGGTACACTATAGGAAAATAGCTAATAATTGCATAGAACGTGGAGAAAACTGAATTCATCTTCCCACCATCCCACTCTATCCCCCCACCTCATCTCTCTATCACAGTCAATGGCTACACTCTCTCACCCGCTCCGCAAGTCCACTGCCTTGGGATAACCTTTGACTCTAATCTGTCCTTCAAACCGCACATCAAAACCCTCACCTCTGCCTGCCGCCTCCACCTGAAAAATATCTCCCGTATCCGCTCATTCCTTAACTTTGAAAGCACAAAAATGCTTGTCCCGCCTAGACTACTGCACCCCCTTTCTCTGTGGCCTCCCAGCTAGCACCCTCGCTCCCCCTCCAATCCATCCTTATCTCTGCTGCCCGTCTTATCCACCTCTCTCCTCGATACTCCTCTGCCTCTCCCCGATACTCCTCTGCCTCTCCCCTCTGCCAATCTCTGCACTGGCTTCCCATTGCCCAGCAAATCTAGTTCAAGTTACTAACCATGACCTACAAAGCTCTCCATAACCTCTCCCCTCCATACATCTCTGCTCTAATCTCCAGATACCTCCCATCGTGCAATCTCTGCTCCTCACAGGACCTTCTTCTCTGCTCTCCTCTTATCAGCTGTTCACATAATTGTCTCCCAGACTTCTCCCGTGCTTCCCCCATACTGTGGAACTCACTGCCCCAACACATCAGACTCTCCGCCACCTTTACTAACATCAAAATAACCTGAAAACCCATCTCTTCAGAATAGCCTACAACCCACAATAATCCCGCTGCCATCCAACCCTCACAAACATGTCTGCCCCTCACACCTCCTGTCTCTTCCTCCTTCCTGTGACTGCAAGCCTTGTGGGCAGGGGCCCTCTCCCTCGTACCATTGTTAGTTATTTTTATTGTACTTTTTTTCTTGTTTGACTTATGTTATATATCTAAATAATTAATATAAACTTATATATATTTATTTAAAAATTTTTATTTTTATATAAAACCCATCGTTGTAAAAGCCCCCTGGAACTAAGGGCGCTTAAAATTAATAATAAAAAAATTAAAAATTTAATAATAGGAGTTAGATTCTTTACAGTTGCCCTCACCATTTCTTAGATTTCATGTTCCAGACAAAAGAGAAAACTACAATAAGCAAAACTGTAATGGAACGTTCTTATAGCTTACAAACACTGATGCAAAATACTTGTCAAAATAGTTGTGTGTGAAAGTGGCTGTGGTGGTTAACACAATAACATCTCACACCTAAAACATGTTTCGTTTGCTGATTTTTCCACCTTTTCTGTTTTTGTTGTGTAGTGACAGAAAGATATTCTTGCCATGGTGCTACTTGAATCAATGACTTTTTTCCCCCCATAATATACAACAATGACTAAATTTGCCCCAAAATTCCGCACTGACTAATTTCTAGTCCTAAAAAATGTTGGACTTATTTCATACCTTTTCAAGTCTCCAGAGTTTCTATTTTTGACCCAAATCGACCATTCCTTCACTCCGTAAATCTCCGTTTTTGACTTCTTAAATAATCTTACATAAATAAACTTACTATAATACTCCCCGAAAAACATGTTTCTGGTTTGTAACAACATATTAGACTACAATTGATATATAGTTTAATCATTTGTTGCAATGTGAGCCATAAAAATGTCTTTATTGGGATAATTTTGTACAATTTTGTAAATGGAAAATGAAAAAAACATGGAGATATGTATGACAAAAAGTAGAAACACCTTTGGATAACCATGTCTTCTTATTTGACCATCCAAAATGTTGGGAGGTATGCTATTTAAATAAAATACAATAATTGATATACTTCCCTGCCATAGACCCGTATATTTTCAATTACCAATCCAAAGCACATCATAGACTGATATAAACTGATTTCTTTAATAAAGAGGACCTGTGACAGGTCTGTTTTAGCAAATCCTTGTGTTCCCTGTGATATAACAATTCTCGAGCATCTTAACTTAAAACTCTGTCTTGTGCTGTTCCTATGTTATTCCTCCTAGAAATGTATTACTGAATTAGTCAACTGGGAGTTAGCATTCCATTTTGCCCTCCAAAGGGGGGCACAGTTTTCATGGTGGTGTTTCTCTGCACCAGGGCTGGGACAAGGTATTCTGGTGCCCTAAGCAAATAAGGAACAAAGCATCCCACCCCCCAATGGAAAATTCAATCTACTCCATGCCTCCTTGCAACCCTTTTCTCCTTGGGATAAAGTGGCGCACTAGGCGATCGCCTACCTTCGCCTACCCATCGTCCCGGCCCTGCCCTGTACACACCGACTCTGCAAGCACTAATTGGATAACATCATACTGTGCAGGGCCACAACCTCAATTAGCAACACACAACTGACAAGATGGAAATTAATTTCAAAGAGACATAACTGGGGAACTACAGATCCTCTTTAAGGGGATGTTTATGCGGTGTATTGCGGTAAGCAAAGGTATGCGCCACAATACGATACGCCTTCATTGGCGCTGTTGAAATTATGCGCTTGCAAGTGCATACTTTCAATGTGTTATGGCCCAAGGCAGCTTTCTGCCTAATATACTTCTGTATTTACATATGCTCCGAAGGATAGCCCACAAACACGCCGTGTGAACATTCCCTAAATGTTCAGCATTATAGCACCATTGACCTCTAGAGATATTAGATATTAACCCATTCCCATCTAAGTCCCCCATGTATGATGCATACCAATATCAAGCTCTTTATCACACTTCAAAAAGAAACAATTAGAACATATCAAATCCCGGATTTATTAGTCAACATCATATTTATACAATTATTATTTATTATCACATCCAAATCTTTCATGTACCATACATGTGAGTGCAGCAACAAATATAATAAATTCCTTAAAATCAACTTCAGAGTCTCCATTTTCATCCAGATCACTTAGGAGTTTGTCACAATTGTTGTTGTCTTTTGCATTCTAGAGAGAAAATAGAAAATGTTATTTGAATCTAAGAAGCTGCCCTGTTATTTGTCATCACATGTACAGTTGAAACAGCCAAGAAGCAACTGAATAAACTTAAAAAATGTAGTTGTACAATTTCCCAAACTTAATGCTACAGTCCCCAATATTAGAACATTCATCTTAAAGGGGTTTTATCGTTACAAAGATCATGTCTCAGATTAGGGGGCAGTAAAAATAAGCACTTTTGTAATTGGGTTGCATTACCTCTGTCACTTGGTTTAGCAGATATGAGCTTCTCGGGTAAATCTGTCTTCTATTTTGCTGTTGCTGGTCAGAATGCCCCCAGGTCGATTCCTGCCCCCTTTAGACACGCCCCCTGCACTGTGATTGGCTGGCTGACTTTTCCCATTCAGCCTGTTGGGATACGCCCCTAGACAAGAAACCCCCCGGCCACGCCCCCTGCGCTGTGATTGGCAGCCTGCACACTCTGTTTTTTACTCCCTCTGAGCTGATAAAATCGCTAGTGAAACAAAGGTCTGCTGCCTCTATGTACATCTCCCAGTTTTAAGGGTCAATGTTCTGGGCAATTACTGGCTGTTTAAGGGGCTTTTGCCAAGAGGTTGATTCACCTCCTCACAGATCCAGTCCTTAAGCTGCTTGTTACGATACTGGTGTGTATGGCTGGAGTCCAATGGCAGGGGCTAAGACACAAACACAAGGAGGCACTGGAGTCTTGATCTGGAACAGCAGGAGAAGGCACGGATCCAAGGTGAGGAGTAGCAGGGGGACTGACGAGCGGTAAGCAGGTTCACTCGAGGTTTGCAGGGTGGACTGCGAGGAGAGGAACAAACTGGAAGGTGAGTTCCTAGGCGAGAGGACTGTAAGCTAAGCAGGGGCTAGGACACAATACTCAAGCAGGAAGTAACAGGCTTGAGTAGTTTATATAGGACCTGGGACAGGAAACAGGAAACAAGATGGCAACCAGCTGAGACACGATCCACCATCTTGACTGAGGGCAAACTTAAGGGCAAACACAGTAGCAAGTTCCACGGTATAGCAGGAGCTTCCTGACACTGCTACTTGGAAAAGAAGGCGTTCTGTTCCTCAGATCGAATGCAAGCCCCGCCTCCTTTTGACGTCATCATCTGTAGTGTATAACTACAAGACAGAGGTTGGGAGTTCAAGCCCCATCAGTATTTTTTTTTTCTTTTATAAATTGTACACATATGTAAAGATATGAAAATATACTGTATGTGTGAACATCTATAATTTTATTTATATACACACACAAAGCTCCCCTATATAGTGTCCCATCCTCGCAGTCACACCAAGCATTTCCAACATACGTGATACAATAAATATACCTCTGGGGGATGAGACATGATATAGGGGAGCTATGTATGTGTATTTATATCATTATAGAGATTGACATATATATTTTAGGTCTCTCTATATGTGTGTAGAATTTAGGGGGGAAAAAATATTCTGTGAGGGGACTAGAACTCCAAACCCCTTCCTTGCAAAGCCAACACTCTGCCACTACACTATCAGGCCAAGTTATTATAGGTTGAGCAGGGTCTTGTCTCAAAGCTGAGTGCTTCTCCCCCCAATTTCACTCACATGTCACAGACAGCAAGCAGAGATCTTTACTTGAAGCTGACATTTGTCCTTGTAGTTGAGTAAAGGTCTCTGCCTGTTGTCAGTACAATTTGGGTGATCACCACTAGAACAGAAGAGCTGCTGGCTTTCAGTGTAATTCGTGTGAATACTAAGAGATATAACAAGTGCTTGCTGGAGCTT
This sequence comes from Phyllomedusa bahiana, assembly GCA_025379985.1. Classification (NCBI taxonomy): domain Eukaryota; kingdom Metazoa; phylum Chordata; class Amphibia; order Anura; family Hylidae; genus Phyllomedusa; species Phyllomedusa bahiana. Next base: position 16,977 of record JAODAL010021318.1, on the reverse strand, counting down.
GTGGAGCCTCAAGGCTGCAGACATAAGCATGCAGGAGGCTACAGAGCTGTTATATCCAGACAACCTTCTGCATCCCCTGCTTTATAGAAAATGATGATGTCACAGGTCTTCAGTGAGGACAGACACACCTCCTGGGAGGAGAGACATGCCTGCTGAGAGGAAGAACACGCCCCTGGATTTCAAACTCAAATCTGAGAAAATTAACTGAACAGCCCGAACAGCTCAAACGATAACACCCCTTTAAGGTGCAACCCTAATTTCAGGTGCAACACTATAAAATTTAAAGAAAGCAAAAATGCTATAATTTTCAATAAATTGAAAGTGAGACATTTTTCTATTTCATTTATAAAAATCAACTCATTTAGAAATCAATGGCAGGAACAAATTTCTAAATTTGAAGCAGGGTTAACAAAAGGCTAGAAAAAATATATGGTTTTGTTAGGAAACATAGTATCCAGATGGACAGACAGGGACAGCCAGCCAGTTCACCCTAGCAATAAATCCCCCAAGACCAACCCTACCTACTTGCTGACCCGAACCTAAGGGGTCGGTGATGACTAGACAGCGGACCCTACTATGAGTACGTGCAAACACAAAACAGCCAAGACAAACAAAACACAATAGCAGGATAGTCAGGTAGAAAAGGGTAAAAACCAGGAAGAGCAAAACAGTACCAATTGACAGGTAGAAAAATAGGTTAAGAGGCAATCAAGAGGTTAGAAATCCAGGTAATCCAAAATAGCATACAATGCACACCAGCTCAAGCCAAAGACTTTCACCAGCAAAGTTCTCAGAGCAGGAGGGATTTTAAATAGGATGTCAGAGTCCCAGTCCAGAGTATGATTGGACAAGCTCCCTGACATCCAGAACACAACCTAAATGGTAAAGGCAGTTGTTAATCACACCCAGTCTAAATCACTTGCAGCCAAGTACAAGGTTAGCAAAAGAATCAGACGGGTGTGGTGGAACTTGTAATCACACAATAGTAGTACTGCAATAAGACAGTGTTCAGACTGGTATACAGAAACATGGCTTCAAAACAGCATCAGAACCAAGCTGGGGCCTGACCAGGCATGTCATGACAGGTTTTAATAAAAAACAACTGGATTGTAAATTTTCAAGTCACATGGTGGTGCATAAAAATATGTTAGAGAGGCAGAGTCTCTTGGAAGCAAAGATTGTAAAACATTTTAGAAAAATGTTTTCCAATCTACGATTGGAAACACTTTAAATATTTCACAATCTATTGTGCATAACATTATCAAAAGATTCAGAGAATCTGGAGAAATTCATGTGCACAAGGGACAAGGCTGATGGTCAATATTGAATGCTTGTGATCTACAGGCTCCTCAGTTTTCATTGTTTTAAAAAATAGGATTGATTATGGAAATCTCTTCCAGAAATCACTGTTTGTGAACACAGTGAACTGTGTTCACTGTGAAATGCAAGTTCAAGCTCTATTATGCAAAGAAGAAACCAAATATTAATATAAGCCAGAAACGCCGCTGTCCTTTATGAGTCAAAGCTCATTTAAAATGGAACAAGGAAAAATGAAAAACTATTGATCAGATGAATAAAAATTTGAATCTCTTCATATAAACTACAGATGTCATGTCCTACAGATTCAAAAAAGGGAGAGGCTATTCAGCTTGTTATCAGTACAAAGTTCAAAAATGCTGCCTCTCTGATGGTATGGGGTTGAATGAATGCCTATGGCACGGGCAGCTTACACATTTGGAAAGGGACTTTTAATGTTGAGCACTATATAGAGGTTTTAGAAAAACACATGCTCCCATCCATTTTAGCTGATCCTTGCTAAACCACATACCGTATTATAACAGCATGCCTTCGGGTCTGGGTGCTGAACTGACCATCTGCAGTGCATACCTTTCACCAATAGAAAACATTTGGTGCATTTTTGAAACAAAAAATCTGGCAAAGAAGAAATAGATAGCAGATAGATAGCAGAAAACCACAAACTAGTAATCCCTTAGAGAAATGTATTTTATTCATGCATAGGAGTGGGCCCCTCCAGGGTCGGGATGACAGGTAGGCAGAGGTAGGCAACCTCCTGGGGCACACGAAAGTCACAGGTATCTGAAAATGGTGCCAATGAAAACCGCACTTTAACCCGCAAAGAAACAAGCCCTCATACAGGTCCGTAGATGGAAAATTAAAAAAGTTATTGGTCTTTGAAAATGTCACTGCAAAGTAAAAAAACAAAAATAAAAAGAACAGTGGAATCATGCTGACCCACAGAATTAAGACAACCTAATTTATATGATATATCTCAAAAAGGGTGGCGCAATTGTGTCCCACACCCTCCCCCATTTCACCTGGCTGGGTTAGGCACGGCTGAGGGCTCCGTGTGTCAGGTTAGGGCCAGGGATATCAATTTTTTTTGTATTGTTCCAACCCTGGGTCCCTCAACCCCATAGCAGCTGCGATGGCTCTTATGGTTACAGTTATGTAATAGCATGCACCTTCATTTTCACAATAATTCATATAAATAGATAGAATGGGTGATAATTTTATGTATTTGTATTTTATATGAATTAACATCTCACCTTCATCATTGCAGGCAGTTCCTTCTCCAGTAGAGTCTTTATTTCTCCTTTGGTTAAAGTGTCCTTTTTGCCTTCTTTAGAAGAATATTTGTCAAAGACATCGATGATTCAAGCGATTGCAGTCTCCATCTTGCTCATGTTTGGGAGTGATGTCAGCTTCTTGGCTTGTCTCAGTGTAGACAGAATGGAGTACTAGGGACTGAACTAATACTTATATAGGGACTGTGTGGCATCTTGATGGTGAAGAGCAAATATTTCCCACTGTGTAAATATTATACTGGGCGTACAAATAACTGCAATAAATACTGCCTTCAAAATTAATCCTTATCAGTGTTTGGTAAAGGCTGACTCAGTAAATGATTGTTGACTTTTTCCATAGTAGTTTCACTGATTAATCAATGGCACGCCTTAAATATGTTTCACCCTTCACCAGAAAAATTGTAAAACTGAACTTAGTGATTTCTTTCTCGTCACACAGGTGAGTTGCAATGTCTGAAGGTTCCTATGTAGGTTAGATAAAAGTCGGCTCAACCTGATGATTTAAAGGGGTTTTCTCGTTACAAAGATCATATCTGTAATGATGCAATTGGTTTCTATTACCTAACTCATTTAGTATAGCAACTATGGGCGACATGTATGAATTTGAATGCGTACTTTTTTTTTACTTGGCGCCGACACCAGAGTTCTAAATAGATATAGAAGAGTGTAGAATACGACAGATTTTTGCCGCATTACATAGAGTTTAGTGCGTCAAGTTTGGCGCATTACACTCTATGCCCATACAAAGTTTGGCGCATTAAGCTCTATGTAATTGGCCAAAAAATCTGTCGTATTCTACACTCTTCTATATCTATTTAGAACTGTGGTGTTGGTGCCAAGTAAAAAAAAATATGCATTCGAATTCATACATGTCGCCCTCTTAATGTTTCAGTGCTCGGATTTTTAGTTTCTGCGAGTGTATAATCCGACATTTTTTTGGCGCATTACATAGAGTTTAGTGCGCCAAGTTTGGTGCATTACACTCTATGGGCGACATGTATGAATTCAAATGCGTACTTTTTTTTTTTACTTGGCGCCGGCAACCCAGTTCTAAATAGATATAGAAGATTGTAGAATACGACAGTATGAAGATTTTTGGCGCATTACATAGAGCTTAATGCGCCAAACTTTGTACGGGCATAGAGTGTAATGCGCCAAACTTGGCGCATTAAGCTCTATGTAATGCGCCAAAAATCTTCATACTGACGTATTCTACACTCTCAAAATCTCATAATCCCAGCATTGAAATATTAAGAGGGCGACAAGTATGAATTCGAATGCATACTTTTTTTACTTGGTGCCAACACCACAGTTCTAAATAGATATAGAAGAGTAGAATACGACAGATTTTTGGCACATTACATAGAGCTTAGTGCGCCAAGTTTGGCGCATTACACTCTATGTCCATACAAAGTTTGGCGCATTAAGCTCTATGAAACGTGCCAAAAATCTTCATACTGTCGTATTCTACACTCTTCTATGTAGAACTGGAGTGTCGGCGCCAAGTAAAAAAAATGTACGCCGTCGAATTCATACATGTCGCCCTATAAGCTAATGTGTGTTCTACACCTAAAACTGCAGCTTTGGGTCCGGCCATTATATACTCTACCAATGAAATGTTTTGTGCCACAATTAGCATAAATCGTGGCACATAGCATATCATTAGAAGAGTATGTAATGTCCCTATTGAGGCACATCGCACACGGAGCCGCATAGCTTATCATTACAAGTATATGAAATGGCTAACACTTACTTTTTTTGTGTGAAATGCGCCTAACACTTTTCACTTGTAAGGGTTTGTGCTTTGTCCCTAAATTAGGCGCATTTCGTTTTTGGGGCTCGGCAAATTTTTTTTTTAAAGGCGCATTACAATTTTTCCCGGCCCCGGGAAAATATAATGCCCCTTTGTTTTGGTGTATGAAGTTAAATTTACACCCCAAAATAGGGCGCCCCAAAAGTGGTTTTAGCGCAATATAGGCCGCGCACTTGGACCCCCAGCAATAAGCTGTAATTGTACAAATTCACTTGAGCGCCACCACAGGGAAAACAAGAGATTACACATTACTAGAAATGGGCGAAGTGGAATTCGAAGTGGAATTCGTTTAGAATTTCAGGAAAACTTCGGTTCTGAACGAAGTCGAAGTTTGGGGTAATTCGCAGGAACGAAGTGTGCTTTTCATTGATAAAATGGCTGCGAGCACATGGCGATACATGGGGAAAGAACTCTGGGAGGAAGAAGGGCATAGCCTAGCATGACATGTGCAGAGATGAAGCCAATCAGAGACCGGCGGGATTCTGTGACGTCACCGCACTATATAAGTCCGGGGCGCGACGCTGGGAGCTTCACACCGCTTCACTGTATGATCAGGGAAGGTGCTGCCGCGGCTGATAGTCTTACTGAAGAACTGATTTTTATACAGCAATTTTTGTGGGGTGTCTCAGAGACTGCTTCTCTTAACGTTCTATTTCAGATTTTTTGGGTATTGGATCTGAAGTCCAGTGTGTGTCCAGTGCAGCTGCATATACATTTTAATGCTATCTGCTCACAGCACATTGAATATCCAAGGGGGATCTAAGCCTAGTTCCTGTTGTATTCATTTAAAGAAACAGCGTTTTTACAATACAAATACACTTTCATTTTTGGCTGCTCAATTCTTTGCGCAATTTACATCCAGGGGTTAATTAAGCGTTGTTCTGCTGTTGTGGTCATCAAAAAAGAAACCATCTTTTTCACCGCCAAAAAATACATTTTTCTGTAGCATAATTTCACAAGGAAAGTTAATTACAATTTTTTTTCCTCTTGTTTTTTGCGTAGAAAAACACGCAATTGTAAACACGCTAAAGCTAGTAGTTTTTGGTTGCTCAATTCTTTTGCGCAATTTACATCCAGGGGTTAATTAGCGTTTTCTGCAGTTGTACTCAGTAAAAGAAAACTTTTTTTTTCACCGCCACAGAAGAAATTCTGTAGCATATTCATATCCGAAGGTTAATTAAGCCTGTTTGTGCTTTTATATTCAGTAAAATACACAGAGTTTTTAAACGGCACATTACAAGTCAATTTTTCCTGCCCATTTGTGGAGCGCAATTTATATCCAAGGGTTACCCAAGCTTCTTAGTGGGTTCATTTGGAGTCAAATACAGGGGTGTGTATTTATCATATACAGATATCTTCATCAAACAGTGTCTGTACATTTTAGAACAAACAGTATGTCAGACAGAGAGGTGGCAGGCTCTTCACCTGCGAGTGGCAGAGGCACAAACATTCCAGGGCCCAGGTCGCAGCACAGCAAGGGGACGTCGCAGCAGGGGTCACTCGGTGAGGCCACAACTGCCGCTGTCATCTAGCGGCCGTGTGCTGACTAGCAACCAAAGGGTTCTTGATTGGTTGACTAGGTCATCCACTTCCTCCCAGATGACATCTGACAACCCCAGCCAAGAGTCGGTGGGAACGTCAGACACAACCCTTAGTTGGCATGGCCCGGGAGCGGTCAGGGCCCTCATCTGTCCTCAACCCGCCTCTGTCCCATCCGGTTCCCTCAGCCAGAGATCTACTATGTGGTCTGGGCTCAGCGCCACTATATAGCGAGGATGAACAATTTGAGGAGGGCAGTCAGCAGCTACTTGGCAGCGAAGAAATGGGGCCAATATCCCCTGCTTCTTGCAGTAGGCGGCAAAGTATAGATGTTGGAGTGGCATGGGAGGTCATGTTGTGAGGGGTCAGCCTCTGCATACCAAGACCGGTGATGAGGACAGCAGTGACGATGAAACACAAATAGATGATGATGTAGCCGACTGCACTTGGGAGCCGGGTGAGGCAAGGGCTTCATCATCGTCAGGAGAAGAGGGCGTCAGCTTGCGCGTCAGGCAGCGGCGCAGCCAGCAAGTGGGTCGTGTGGCCGTGAGTCAGCAGGGATAGCAGCAGTGTGAGGTGGGAGCCAAGCGGCCACGGGGTAAAAAACCCGCTTCGCAGGTCAAGAAGTAGCGGCACAGGGGCTCAGCGAGGCAGCGGCGGTAGTAGTCACTCAGTGCGGAGCGTTGCGGTAAAATCCGATACTCGGCGGTGTGGCAGTTCTTTGCTAAGACACCGAGGAGCCGAATATGGGTATTATGTAGAATCTGTGGGCAGAAAGTGAAGCTGTGGCCAGGGAGCTAACGTTGGCACCACGGCCCTGCGTCAAACACATGCAGCGTCACCATCCGGTGGCCTGAGTAGAAACGTGGCTTAGATGGGGGGTCATCCTGCTGCCGCAGCAACAGCTGCAGCAGCGCTCAGTGGCACGCATGCCATTGCAGCCAGTCAAGGCTCCACCACCTCTGGAGAAGGGAGCTGTTTCTCTTTGACATCATCTTACGGTCCAGATGCTCCTGCTTCTCGCTACTCATGGCGCCAGCAGTCGTTCAGCAAGGCGATTGCAAAGAGACAACAGTATGCGTCCAACCATCCTAAGGTGCAGCAGCTGACGTCAAGTTGTTGGTACTGCAGTCCCTCCCTTTCCTAATGGTGGACTCTGCACCGTTCAGAGAAACTAATGGCTAGTGACGGAGCTGAGATGGAGGGAGTTCCAAGCCAGTAAATTTCTTTACCATAAAGGCAGTTCCAACCCTTCACAAATATGTAGACAGAAGGTGGGTCAGTCCTTGAGCTTATCGGTATGATTCCAAGGTGACGGCAGGCGGACGTTGGGAGCTGTAACTTACGGTTCAGGGCCAGAAAACATGTCCCTTTACGGCCACTGGGTGATGTGCTTCCTGCCAGGCACACCAAACAACTTGGACAGGAGAGCCGTTTCTCCTCCACGTTGTTAAACTGCGGCTCCTGGCCAATGTCGCCCTCCTCCTCCTCTTCCACCACCACCATATCAGCCTCCAGAAATACTGCTCCCTCTACCACATGTGTAGGGATCAGCGGTGTCACGCTGTTCTACACTGGCTTGCCTCGCGAACGAAGTCACACAGGGGTAGTACTGCTCCCGCGTCATTGCAGCAAGAAATCGATGTGTGGCTTTCTCCGCCGCCAACTCGAACAATCGGAAACCATGGGTGACAGGACAATGGGAGGTACATGGTGTCCGCGTGCACCGAGGAGGGATGGTCATGCGCTCCCTGCATGGTGCACGTGTTCCAATCTGGTTGTAAAAGTTCCTGAAGTCTTCCACCGATCTTCAGAATTCTGAAAATGGCCAGGAAACTGTGCATCCTTATCCATTCCTAAAAAGAAGGGCCTCCCCCAACACACCTGATATGCGATTTTTCCCCCCTTTGGGAATTCCAGCCTGCACATTTTGGCCCGACTGTAGAACAAAAAGGCCTTTAACGATTTTTTATGATCCAGGGGGACAGAGTACCCCCCTGTTAACTTTGATGTCACCATGGAGCTATGTGTCACACCTCCGTTTGTTGGGCCCTTTCGAGGGGCCAAAGTTTTTTTGTCGTCCCAAGGGTACGGATAAAAAAACGTCTTCCACTGCTTATGTCCTAAAAACAGATTAAAAAATCTTCGGGGCAGGGGACTGGAGAGGGGCACTCATTCGCGGCACATGAGTCCGGGGGCTAAAAATGGAGGGGAGGAGAAGACATTGGCGAAGCATTGTCGGGTGAAATGAGGGGATTTTCTACCTAGGGACAAGGGGGGGAGCGGGAGCAGCTGGAGGAGGTAGATGGGAATGGGAAAGACAAGCAGATGACCCCAAGCCCGTGGCAGTATACGTGGAATGGAGGGGGGGAGCCCCTCGGGGTCATTTGTGAGATGGCCCCAGCATGCTGATTTGCCTGGCTAGTGACACCCGAATAGTCGCACCCGGAGGGGGAAAGCTTCGGCTCTCCACCCTTTTGGCCCCCTCGCTACCGGTCCAAAGGGGGACCCTTTTTTTACCAGCTATTGGAGGGAGACAAACTCAAATACTATAGGGAAACCCTCCGTAGCAGTTGGGCCCGTCCCTATGGCGGCATCGTTCCCCTAAAGGTTTGCCCGGGGGGATTCTTCAGCCTCGTACTTTTTGCCACGGCTGCCGGAGAAGGGGGGGGGGTGGTCAGTACCAGTCCACAGCAGCAACCTAAGCTGGAGCCCCTGAGAGCATTTCCTTCACCCGCCTAGTAGGAGGGCAGTCCCCACAGCGCAGCAAAAGGGGCCCTGGAGCAGACAAACCCAACGGGTGCTGGCCTACGGGACGCACCTGCCCCCCAATTAGAAGATCCGCTGGAACTGGGACCCCAAAATTTATGTGTGGCCGCAAATTGCCCAGTTTTTCAGTGGGGAAAACTGTCCTGCCCCCGTGGTGGCATAGACGGGTGTCATGCGGCGGGGGGCCCTCTTACCCCAAGGAAACCCCTTTTCCAGGGGAAAGTGGAAGACTGACCTTTGTCAAAGGGGAAAAGGGGTGAAACGCCAGAATTTTTCCCCACCAAATGCCTTAGGCGTCAGACTACATCAGCCATGACCCTCACCCAAAAGTGGAAATTAGCGGGGTTTAAATACTGCCTACTACTATTCTGATGCCGCCACCCGCCCCATGCCCCACATTCTGCCGTTTTTTCCTCTGCCCCAACCATCTTTTCCAGGGACTGGTATTTCCACCCACCCCCACACTCTTTATTGTGCCCCTGTCTGACTATGCTGCTGCGTGGGGGCTGCCGTGACCCCCAACTTGTCATTTGTGCCCTCTGTGGCCACTCATGTTTTTTTTCCCCCTCCCCGAATGTCATTGTCCACTGTCTGTCATGCTGTGCTGTGCGCTACAGTGCCCTCCACACTGTTTTATTGGCCACTCTGTGGGCCTACTACTGTTTTGCCACCCCCGATGTCTTTTGCCACTGCCCCGACCTCAGCTGCTGCTGCCCGTGCCCCCAAACTGTGCTTGTCCCACTCTGTGGCCTACTCCCTTTTTTTTTCCCCTCCCCGAATGTCTTGTGCCCCTGTCTGACCATGCGCTGCGTGGGGGCCCGCCGGATACACACTCTGTCATTTTCCCCCTCTGTGGTCTACTTTTTTTTTGCCACCTCCAGAATGTCATTGTGCCACTTTGACCTCATGCTGCTGCGTGGCTGTGCCGTGACCCACACACTCTGTCATTGTGCCACTCTGTGGCCTTTCCTGTTTTTTTCCACCCCAGAATTCATTTGTGCCCTGTTGACCCACTGCTGCCCCCCGTCACCTCCCCTCTCTGTCATTGTGCCACTCAGTGCCTCTACTGTTTTTTCCACCCCGAATTTCATTGTCCACTGTCTGACCTCTGCTGCTGCTGCTGTACCTACACACGTGTATGTGCCCCTGTCTGACCTCATGCTGCGCTTGGCGCTGCCGTACCTACACACTTTTTTAATTGTCCCACTCTGTGGCCCACCCTGTTTTTTTGGGCCCCCTCCAAAGCATTGGCCACGTTACCCCATGCTGTGCTGTGGCGCGCCGTGCCTCCCACTGTTCATTTTCCCCCCGTGGCCCATTTCCCTTTTTTGCCACCTCCAAATGTCTTGTGCCATGTCTGACCCCATGCTCTGGCGGGTGCTGCTTCCTCACATGTTTCATTGGGCCACTGTTGACCTCTGCTGTGCTATGGCTGTGCTTGACCTACAACTCTGTCATTGTGCCACTGTCTGACCTATGCTGCTGCTGTGGGCTGCCGGGGCCTACACACGTGTCATTTCCCCCTCTGTGGCCTCTCCTTTTTTGCCCCTCCCGAATGCATTGTGCCACTGTCTGACCTCAGCTGCGCTGTGGCTGTGCTGGACCTACACACTGTGTCATTGTCCATGTCGGCCTCTGCTGCTGCATGGCTGCTGCGTGATACACACTTGTCATTGTGCCCCCTGTCTGACCTCGCGGCTTGGCGCCCGTGCCCACCCTGTGTCATTGTCCCACCTTTTGGCCTACCCCTTTTTTTTTCCCCCCTCCAAAAAATGTCATTGTCCCCATTTGCCTGACCTCATCTGCTGCTGTGGTTTGCTGCCTAAACCTCCACACTGTGTATTGCCCCACTCTGGGGGCCTACTCCTTTTTTTTTTTGCCCCCCTGCAGAATTCATTTTTTCCACTGTCTAAAACCTCATGCTGCTGCTGTGACCTACAACTCTGTCTTTGGGTGCCACTCTTGGCCAAATTCCTGTTTTTTTTTTCCACCCCCCCAAATTTGTCATGGGGCCCTTCTGACCTCATGCTGCCGCCGCCATAAACCCTCCACCCCTATGCATTTTTCCACTCAGTGGCCTACTACTTTTTTTCCCAACCCCCAAAAAAAGTTTTTGGTGCCACTGTCTGACCTCATGCTGCGTTTGCCGTAAACCTACACACGGGTGCCCATTGTTTTCCCCCTTGCCCCTCAGGGTGTTTGCGGGTTGGCTGCTGCCGGGTTACCTACACACTGTGTCATTGACCCACCCTTTTGGCCTATTCCTTTTTTGGGGGCCCCTCCAAAAGTCATTGTGCCACGTCTGCCCTCTTTCTGCTGCTGGGGCCCGGCTGCCGGACCTACCAACGTGTCTTGTGCCACGCCCTGACCTAAATGCTCTGCTGTGGCTGTTTGGGGTGACCTACACACTCTGCTTTTTCCACTGCTGACCTAAATTCCTGCTGCGTGGCTGATCCCCCTAACCTCCCACACCTGTCGTTGTGCCACGGTCGACCTCATGCTCCCTGCTGCCCGTGACCTTCCACACTGTGTCTTTGGGCCCCACTTGGGGACCTATTCCCTTTTTTTTTTGGCCACCCCCCAAAATGTCATTTTTGACACTGTCTGCCCCTCATGCTGCTGGCTCCCGCCGTCCCCCCTCCACACTCTCTCACAAAATGTTGCCACCGGGGAGCTCTCAGCTTGTTTTTTTCCAGCTTTCTTTTTCCATGACTTTTTTCAGGCAAAAATTCCCATTTACATTTTTTTGGTCATTTTTTGCCCTCTTAATGCCCAGGGGAATTTATAGTGAAGCGATTCTAAGAGCGGGGGCATCAGTGCGTGTCATACTAAAACACAAAATTGTTTTGGGAAAACCAAAACCCAAACTCCCTGCATATTTTAAACATGGCAAAAACGTTCTCAGCACCCCGCAAAGGGTCTGTGCAACCCGGAAATAGCTTTTTTTTTAAAGTGATTCCCCCGAATAATTCGGAACGAAGTTTATTTTTTTCCGAGAAATTTTGGCAAGGGCAACGAAACGAATTTTTGGGAAATTGGGCCCCTCTAACCGTAAGACAAAATCAACAGTGTTCTTCCTTCATTTCCCAGGGGTTTAAAAACTGCCCCGGTTTGGACTAGGGAAAAGATAGTTTTTTAACAAAATATAACAATCCCTATCTGGGGCCAAACTGAGATTCAACTTAAAATTTTTTTAAAACTATTCAAAAAAGTTACACGGGTGAAAAATTTTTTTTTTTTGCGGGAATTGGGCAAACAGAACAGTTGCTAGAAAAATTTTTTTTATCAGAATTTTCGTACAAATTGGGTATTTGAAAAAAATAGGGGCCCCACCACGTCAACACACTATTTAAAAATTAATTTTGGGGTAACAAAAGGTGGTTTTTGCACCAAACAAAAATACCTGCGGGGACTACAAAAATTTTTTGTATTCAAATTTAAGTGCAAGGTGGCTCTATGAACAAAGCTGGACTGCGCCAAAGTGAAAAACACGTAATTAAATTGTGTACGGATAATAAAAGGCGTTTTTTGCACCTATAAATACACCTGCGGTGACTACAAAATTGCTGTATTCAAATTTAAGTGCAAGGTGGCTCTATGAACAAAGCTGGACTGCGCCAAAGTGAAAAACACGTAATTAAATTGTGTACGGATAATAAAAGGCGTTTTTTGCACCTATCAATACACCTGCGGTGACTACAAAATTGCTGTATTCAAATTTAAGTGCAAGGTGGCTCTATGAACAAAGCTGGACTGCGCCAAAGTGAAAAACACGTAATTAAATTGTGTACGGATAATAAAAGGCATTTTTTGCACCTATCAATACACCTGCGGTGACTACAAAATTGCTGTATTCAAATTTAAGTGCAAGGTGGCTCTATGAACAAAGCTGGACTGCGCCAAAGTGAAAAACACGTAATTAAATTGTATACGAATAATAAAACGTGGTTTTTGCACCTATCAATACACCTGCAGTGACTACAAAATTGCTGTATTCAAATTTAAGTGCAAGGTGGCTCTATGAACAAAACTGGGCCGCACCAAAGTAAAAAAAAAACACCTATTTGAAATGTATACAGATAAAAAAGTTGAGTTTTGCACCTATCAAATACGCCTGCAGTTACTAGAAAAGATCTGTATCTAATATAAGTACAGGCTGCACAACATACAGTAATATTTTCACACAAAAACTGGCCAAAAACTTTTTATCAAAACCCATTGCAATGCGGGGTCAAATCATAGTCTGGGCTGCACAATATCCATTCCCTTTCAAAAGCCTGCCTCCCCCCGCCCTGTCTGTGTTTCGCCCGCCCCCCTCCCCCTCCCGCGCTGAAAGGCCTGATGCCCTTTTAAAAATTTCTCCCCCTAAGTAACTAAAAACTGCAAATCTCAATCAACCTAAGTTCTAAGTTTCACGCTAAAACATAGTTGTCTGTGTGAACAAATAGAACGCTTTTTTTTGAGAGAACCAGCACACGTCCTGCCCCTAGATACACAGACACATACTGAGGCTGAACGGGAAGGGCTTCTCATGAAAACGGGGTCATGGATTTTTCCACCCAACACAACTATACACACCCCTCATGACGTCGCACACCCAGCAAACCCTACTCATTCTGAAAGCTTTTGCGGCCCCAAAATGACAGGAACACGAAAAGGCGCATTTTAAATAGATTATGTGCAGTTTTAACCTAAATTATCGCTGATCGAAAAAATCCGATAAACAAAAAACCGAAACCGATTTCAACTTTTCGATAATAATCGCTCAACATACCATAACCTGTCTCCAGAAATTTAAAAATGCTACCCGGTCTGGACTGCCTGCCAGGGCTCGGGTTGAGCTCGCCTTCCGTCGTTCGCCCCCTCTTCGTCCCGCCTTTTCTGCTTTGCAGTGTCACCGGTCTGCCCGCAACCTTCTTATTGTTGATGTGCAACAGCTGGAATTCCACCCTCACAGCCCAGTGAATTGTTTCACAGCGCAATGCATTTACCTACGAAGTACACATGGGCGACAACACGGTGCGGACCCTGGGGGTTTAGCCACCGAGATGGAGGGATGTGAAAGAGCTCTGCACCACCTTTTTCCAGTTTTTTAAGAAAACAACCACCAAAGTGGTCAGTGCGGGGCAATACCCTTTTTCAGCATAGCATTTGTGATCTTATTCTGGAAATCGTTTTACCTTAAAAACGGGTCCAACCAGCGATGGAGGAGGAACGGACACAGATGTGGGGTTTCCCCCCGATTCCAGAAGGCCCGACAGTTTTTCACAATTTTATCGGTCTTCTTAGGCAGTGGCTCAGGGTCCAAACATGCAAGGCACGCCTCACTCTCAGGTGCATCATCTGAGGCAGCAGGGCTGTGTTGAAGCTGTGCCGAGGAAAACGGAGAGAGGAGGGGGATGAGGGATTTCCCGACCCCGACGTTACCGACGTCCCTGCCTTGGAAAGAGGTTTTGGGGCAAATTTGAGGTGGGGAGAAATATGAGGAAGATCAGTTTTTTCTTGTGCCCCTTGACCCATAGCTTGGAAATCAAGGGTCCATCTCTCACATGATTTTGGGGCTCCTTTCCTTTTCCCCAACATGACCTCGCATAAAGCCATTAAAATGAACAACAGTTACTTGGGGCCACCCCCTCAATCCCCGGTACAAAACAAAACTCAGCATTTCTTCCACCCACCCCAAAAAGGAGTAAAATGCAGAAATGGAGACCTTCTGATTGATCAACCCGGGGAAAATCTTTGCGTCTGCTTCAACTTTTTCAAATGTACGGTTGAACAATGTCTCAACGGACAGTAGTACAGGCCAATAGCCGCAGCGGCAGCAACAGCACAAAATTTCAGAACCCAAGGTGACCTCTGGGAATCTTTTTTTAAAACCTCACCAACGCATGTAATGCAGGGCCCCCACATAAACACACAGAACCAGCTTAAGATCATGGTGCAAAGACTATCTGTGTCTCAACACCGATTTTTGGATTTGGTTCCCGGGCCAAATCGCTTCTTTTTTCCAAAATGGATGAATGGCCCACTTGCTCGCCACACATGAGGGGTTGTCCTGGGCCCCGCAGCCAGCGTCATATCTGACTTTCCTTCAATACACTGGAGGATCATTACAGACAAACCATCCCGGGTTTCCACAGATAAAGTGGATCGTTGACTTTTATCAGATGAAACAGGCATGGCTCTCTGATGATGTTTTGGCCCCAATTGCCGGGTCACTGTTATTGCCGTCTACTTTACAACCTCTCCAAAAGAAATGGTCCTCTTTTAAAAAACTTTTTTTTTAAAAAATAATTTCTTCTGTAATTTTTATTCTAGTTCCCAAAAATCATTTTGCTGGTTTTGCGGTGAGCAGACTGTAAAAAAAACAAGGTTTTAAGACAAAACCGTATTCCTTACTCACTTTTTCTTTAGAAAATTTTTGTTGTCAATGGTTTGGGGGTCATTTTGCGTGAGATACAGCTAAAATCATGGTCCTTTGGAAAAAGAAATGTGGCTTCTAAGTGCATTTCTCCCCCACAATTTTTAATAGTGGTGAAATCATATGTATAAATTTTTGGGGGCATGTTGATGTTAATACAGCTATAATCATGGTCCTTTGGGAACGAAATGTGGCTTCTAAAATGCATTTCTCCATCACAATTTTTTAAAAGGGCTGAGAATATTTTTTTAATGTTTTGGGTCACTGCTTGAAATCAGGAAAAATACAGGTCCATTATAAAAAAAAAAGTGGTTTCTAACAGACTTTTTTCTTCACAATTGTCAAGATGCCAAGGTCATGTTTGAATTTTTGGGGCATGTTCTGTGAAAAGCAGCTATCTACAGGCCTATTGTAAAAAATTGGTTTCAACAGACATTTGTTCTTCACAATTTTCAAAAGTGCTCAAGGTCATTTTAAATTTTTGGGGGGATGTTTGCTTGGAAATCAGCTTACTACAGGTCCTATTGTCAAAAATGTGGTTTTAACAGACATTTGTTCTTTCACAATTTTCAAGATTGGGTCAAGGGTGATGTGCTGTCAAAAATAGGAATAGGTAGGACACTGTTAATGGACACATTTGCAAAATGACTTGTTTTTGCAAGATCTTTAACTAAAAACAAACCCTGTAGTAAAACCCCATTTGAAAAAAAAAGAAAAAAAGATGGGGGGGTTTTCCATCCTATTTTAAAAATGTTTTTCTAGAATTTAAAACACAAAAAACTTGCAAGACAAAATAGCTGATAAAAATATTCCTCTAATTGTACAAGGGAGATACAGGAAACTTAAAACAGATGTGGGTTATTCAAGAAAATGGTGTTGGAGCAAATTTTTGCCCCACCCCAAAAACAAGACAATTTCCTCCAACAATTTTAGTAAAACGAAAAAAAAAGAATCCCAAAAAAAAGGGACCTTTGTGAAACGGGAGCGTAAACCACCAGCTCTCCAAGTGAAGCCATTTGGTCCCATTTAACGGAGGGGCAAGCGCTCTCGTAGAGGGAGAAATTCTAAGCGCTACCCAGGTCTTGACGTGTACGGGAAGGGGTGGAGATCTGGTCAACTTCCCTTCCGCACCTGCTTCAGCACGACGTTTTTGATTTCATCATAAGGCATTTTTTGCCGTATTAAAAAATACGGCGCCTCCTTGGGTCCACCTCACCCACTTAACTCGGGCCCTGCTAGCTGAACCTGGTTTTAAAATATGGACGCCCCCCCTTGTTCCACCACCACCCACGTAATTTTTGGGCCCCCCGCTGAACCTGCGTGATCCAATTTACAGCCTCACCTGCCTTTAAAGTAATTTCGAAAAGCAGAATTTTCAACAGGCCCCGTTGACCACTGGGACATCTTTTCATTTGCTTCCATTTTAATGTCACGGTGGGCAATGTCACCATAGAAAGGCACTAAATCTACAGGCCCCGGAGTAAAAGGAAAATAAATTTTTTTAATTTGGGGGTTTATTTCTTATTGAAAATTTTTTGCTGATGGCCAAAGGGGGACCTGTCCGTCTTTGGGTCATGCTATCCAGGGCATGGATAGTCAATGTCCAGTTAACGAAATGGTGTTTAAAGACTCCTTTTTTCCGGGAGTTTTTTTTTTTTTTTTTAAAATTTAAAGTTTTTTTTCAATTTTTTTTTAACATGGAAAGGAAGACATTGCCCACATGTACATTTTTTAAAAAAGGGTTCAAACATACAAGCCTAACAATAATCCTCTAATGAAAAAAATTGGAAAGTTTGGTTGAATATGCCGCATTTGAAATCCTGAAGTTA